>BLKR01016024.1:0-39587 GCA_011170035.1 Teleogryllus occipitalis
CATCATCGTTTTTCCCGCAGAATTTGGGTGATATTAGTGATGAACAAAATGAACAGTTTCTCTCTTCTATTTATTCCCACCAAGTGCGACTTTCAAGTGAATATTTCTGTACTAATTTGTTTTCGTTTAAGTATAGTCGGAAGACCCGGTTTGAACCACATTGTTTCTTTAAAATATCTCAACCAAAAATTATTTGAATTATAATATCAACCAATTACTGAGACGGCCACTGACCACTTTCTAGCAGAGTCTCCTCATTGTACTTTAATATTTTGCGAGACACTAATGTTTGTAAGATAGTTTCGGAAACATACAGACAGAATGTTTCGACGATATATTTGTACGGTCCGTTTCTTTCTCCGACAATTCGTTAAACATTAGAAAAAATATTGATGATAAATTATTGAATATTAAATTACTGGAGTAACAAAGTCGCAGACAAATTAATAAATGCATATTTGCAAGGCCGTTTCCCATTTCCACCAATTATGATCTGTTTACTTGCAATTGATCGCTTGTTTTTTTCCTTGTTCTCGATTTCCAATAAATATTATCGGAACGACAAAACAAACTCAATATTTGCAGACACTTCAAACAGGCCAAAATTGTCTGAAATTAGAGAAATCATGAAGTGAATTGGAACAAAGGGAAAAAAGTCATAGAAGCGAATATGTGGTATCTATATTAAAATTCAATATACATTGAACGTACAGTAAAAGTACACTTCGGGAAACTACATTATTTACCCTGAACGATTCAACGAAGAAATGAAAAACAGGTTTATTTAGTAAATGAAATCCTCATTTACATTATACAAATTACACCGTGCATAACAAACTCTTGAGACTATGTGAACAGATTGTTTTAAAATGATGCAAAATATAAAACTTTCTGTCATCTCAGTCACAGGACGAGGCTAGTTTTCCTGCATGGGCGGGGGAGCTTGTTATGAAACTTAACCTGGTGCTACGTTTATGAGACAGTCACTCAATCAGTCAATCAGTAGGTCAATACATAGCTCCATTCGTACTAGATCGATGGCTCCTACAGTTATATATGGCTTGGGTTGCTTAACGTTTTGGATACATATTGGCAGATCATTTCGTATCATCCGAACTATTACATTTCGCACTATTAGGATTGTGTGACATATTTCGCTGGCTTCCGGCCTTCACACTGTTTTATTCGGAACAATTTCTCTACAATTTTCGATCCAAAATTTTCACAAATGGCATGTGAGGTTATTTTGAACTATATCTCTACAAAAATCGAATAAAGGAATGAATATTTTTACTCGTGGTGTATGCAATTGAGATGAAAATCTCCTTTAGTTATTGTAAACAGCACATGTTGTTAAGTTTTTTTGTTATTTTGATTGTTATAAAACATCCGATTTCAACATAAACTATTATTTTTGACAATCATTTATATGAAAATACATCTATTTCGAATGTTAGCAAATAAATAAATTTAGAAATATTATATTTCATTTCACACCCTGTGAACATGGTTGTCAAAAATATATTTTGGAATTTGACGATTTTTGTTATATTGAATATCGCATACTTTTACCATAGTAAGATTACATAACATTAAGGATGTGTAATTTACAAGTTTTGCGTGAATAGATTAGCATCGGTTTTGACCTAGTAGCATTGTAACCTAAATACCATTCTAATCTAACTATAGGAACAGCAAAAGGACACGTCTCAATGACACCTAGTACTATGAGCGCATTTTTTACGGTTGTCGCTGAGTGTCACCAGTGCTGTTTTCAAATCGTACCACCTTTGGCACACGACCAATGGAATGCTTGATTTTTAGTTCAAAAGCCGTTCAGTCTGGTCAGCCAAGCTTTATACAAAAGACAGTCGATAGATATTGTAGCGTGTTAAACATCCTTACGTGAAGTGGCCGTTACTCTACGGCAAAAGTTCCAGAAGTTAACAAAATGGCTACTGCTTTTCCTCGTTTCCTTCATTGTTTCTTTGTTCCTTTCTTTCTTTGTTCCTTTTTTCTTTCTTTTTTATAACAGAAGATCTCTTTGGCGTACGAAAGACTACGATTGGCTTAAAAAGGAAAGAAGTGCATCAGCATTGATCTACGCCGTCTTACAGAACTGAATTGCGTAGCACATTCACTACGCTCCAAATTCTTGCCAACCTCAACACGGTGAGGTTGAGCATTTGCACCCAAGTAGGCTTTATATGCGAGATGCTGATTCGAATTACTCGTAGACGTGTGTTGTGGCACGATGTGAGTATATATATATATATATATATATATATATATATATATATATATATATATACACATATATACGAGTAGCTGTTGTAGTAGTGCACGCATTTCCTTCATCTTACTATCAAGGATTTTCTTAAACCAAATTCAGGAGTAATTCGTCGAACATAATTAGTGTATTCGTCATGCCAAGTTAAAGTCACAGGAAAAATTACCCACATTGTTACTTTGAATTCACTACATGCATAAAAAATGTTCGCAAACTAGTTTTCTACATTACAAAAACAAAATGACATAACCACAAACTACCTTATTACAATCTGAAATCGACCTTCCACGCTGCTCTCTGATTGGTCTTCGGTATAATTCCGATATAAACTTAACATAAAAGCTTGGAGCTTGTGAATTCAAATAGGCTTTATATGCAAGATACTGGGACAGTGCCCCACTGATGGGAGATATCCGATTGGGGCAAACTCCGCTAGCCGACATTAGGTCGACGCTGGATATTGTCATCCAGCGGGGTCCAGCTCACTACCACCTCCCAATGAAGAAGCATGCACTACACTAACGGGACTAAGGACCTTAGAAGTTAACGCGCCCGGAATCACTACTAATCAATCTGTTGAGTACTGTGCGTGTTACGTTTTCTAAAATCATTTCGTATGGTTTGTTCACCAGCATTTTTGCTGCTACAGGCCACTATCACATGTCTAAATTCGTTTTCCTTCCAACCAAGTTGTGCGAGTACGGAAGCCGAGGTGCGAGAGAAACGGGCCTACTGGCCGAAGCGTCAGGCCAACTAGGTCTGGCTACCTTCCTCCAACTTAGAACTTTTCATTCACGAGCAATTTATTCACGAGCTACGATTGCTCAGTGTGTGCAGAATACTAATTGGATCCGTGCGAACATTCGTCAGTGTTGAAATCATTGTTTTAGAAGTGAAAATAGCTTGACTTTGAAACCCATCTTGCAGAACTCATACTGTGTAATCGTTCTAAAACGTCCGCTGTGTAAACGTTCCCAAAACGTAATGGAACATCCTAAACGGTCTCATTTTATAGAGAAGAGCAAAGATACCGTTACCCGTGTCCCTTACGGGGACACGGAAACCTGATTTTAAGGTTCTAGAAACTATCGTTTCCGAATTATTCGTGATGGTAATCCGTTTTCCAGCCTAACGTATGTTGCAGGTTGCTTGCGCGCCTGATTTTCCAAGTATACCTTAATCTGCAAACTTCTGTGTTTTTCTTCTTAAATTGCCTTGACGCAGAACCGGTGAGTGTTTCGTATCAACCAGTAATGCATTCACAGCGTTTTGAGTCAAAACTTTCTTATGAACCGTAAAGAACCTCCGTCTTCCCTTTGCGTATGCTTTCCGGATTCCTTTGCGTATGCTTTCCGGTCTATGCAATGGATTGAAAGCCTGGTAGATATCACATTAACTGTTACTACAGTAAGCAGTCTTAGCTGAGGCGAGAGGAGGGACAGTTATAGGCACCGAAAGGTACGAAGACATAAAACAGAAAATACATTACGCAAGTGGTCCTCGTGAGGAAAATTAATTGAAGTTGGTGGGTGGGTGCAGGGCACACGGCTCTCGGCGGTTGAGCGTTCCACAGGACTGGCGCTCTGTGATCGTTTCTGACGTTGATACATCGCCAGCTGGCGGCTTTCGACTCGCATCCAGCCGCGAATTCACGGGAGGCGCCCCCTGACGTTGGTTCTTCGTATGGAACTAACCGCTTCCGCTTCGCCGGTGATTGATGAACGGTTGATTCGTGGCGGCGTTCCGCAGGGTCTCATAGCCGTTCTTTCCTCCACCAAGAAAAATATCAAGCACTCCTACCAGCATAATGTACGAACATTGTGCCATGAAAATACGAGTATTTCTCCATTGAAGTATTCACCATGAGCGATACACCGACAATATCGTATCTTATTTATTTCAGAAAAAATATAGTCCTATGTAGAACTATGTTTTGTATATTACAATATATATATATATATATATATATATATATATATATATGTTCGTTGTTTGAAAAAATAATTAAATAATAAATAAATTTTTTAAACTAAATAATTCATATTATTTTTCATTGTCTGAAGAGAACGTATTAATTACTGAAATATGCTGAGTAATTTTTGCCACAGTGAGGTACAAAATGTAACAACATTATTACCAATTAGAAAATATTGCACGTTTTGAAAGGCAATGAGCCGATCAGAAGGAATTTTTTTAAACCTACCATTCTTATTGCAACCGTTAACGGACATTGTAAAGGTGTCCTGAGAATCTCACCCCTGTTGATTGTTTGTTTATCATGATGACTGGATTATTTCCAAATATTTTCCATTTTGTAATAGTTACGACTCTTTTAGAATAAAATCCTCAAAGAAAGAACGTGATAAAATGTAAATCTACCCCTCTGTAACATTTCAACGACCGTTCAGTATATGGCTCAATTCAGTTCTTGAATGTTTCCTTCCAGTACTATTTTTTTATTTTCTTTAATTTAATTAATTATTAATGTCTTCACGGTTAGTCATAAACTATTAAATATTATATGACGTACGAGACAGAACAATGCGCTTATTTTATTGATCTCCAGAATCATACATCTCTTGTACTACACTCTCTTTACACATTGTGTGTAAAGGATCCAACGAGAGTGATGGTAACATGTAAAAAGTTATAATTTTCGTTTCCGTGAATTAGAAATCAATTTGCATCGGCATAAGAGATATATGTCGATTTTATTTTGTATTATTGTTGACGAAATAATTTGCCCGCCCTTTCTTCGCATCAAGGAAACTGCTAGTCCGTAAAAAAACTTCTCAGATAAAAGAGTGTCATTCACAGTACTGAAGCAAAGGCAGCGACTACTTCAGAATTTTCAAAATTAGAAACGTCATTGATCTGAAGGTTATTCACCCTGAAATGAAAGTTCAGTACTTGTTACGGACATATTCACTCTTTTATAATTATATAATACAAAAGGCAAATACAAATTACATATTCACAATTCAAAATATACACAATAGTTACGCAGCAAAAAATATTTTATTTGGCATTTAAATTTATGAATTGATTTTAATTGCATAATATCACCTGGTAGTGCGTGGTAAAAACACGAAAATGTTATATGTTGATTTAATATACGATTTTATACAATATACATATTCGAGGGATACACGGAATAATATACGTATTTAATATACGTAATGTCGAGGGATACACGGAATTGTAATTTAGTTCGAATACGTCATTGATTTGCAAAAAATTCATCATAAATTATTGAAATTTCCCCACGTGAGTATGAGAGAGCCATGCATATAAGAAATGAACTAGAATATACCAATGTTGCCGATTGGTAGACGTGACTGCTTTTTTCATAGAGAATTAATCTCCTTATATCATCTCTAACTTACATTCATAAGCATTTTTTCTCTTATTAAGCAAGGGGGAAACGTATTCGTTCCATCCACCAGTTGTTAGGTTTAGAAAAAAGGCAAATTTCGTGAAACACGTAAAAAACGTGAAATAAGAGGAGATAAATCGTAAAACATGTTACAAATGTAAACTAAACGAATTTAAGTTTACACACTACGACTACGCTCCAAATTTAGAAATTTTGAGTTATTTGCAATGATTGAAATGCAAATGATCGTCTCGGTAACAAATTAAGAAATATTTTAATTATGTCAAAATGTGTATAATATACCCGGAGTCTCGTTTATTTTCAAGTTTTGAAAAAAAAATGCTCTCAAAAATCAAAATTTTCAAGAAGTAGGAAGTCTCCATTAATTCAAGCATCTGGGTATATATTACTATTCATTGCATAGTCCAAAGTCTTGCAAATCATTATTCTTTCTTGAAAACATCTTTACGAGTATAAGTAAATGCTGATTTCTTAAAGCAGTACGTAGGTATTTACGTGTCATTTCTTCTATTCAGTTCATTTCTGCTGTTATTACATTATTTCTCATATGTTGATCCTCTTAAAAATAAGGACTTTTTAATTTCTCCAAAAATAATTATTAAAACGTATATTAGCAATGAAAACCAGCCCATGAAATATCATATGAATAACACTTAAATATTTATCAACATAAAAAACTTTTTTGTTCAAATATTATTATTTCTGAATAGTTTATTAGTATGTTAAACCTTTAACTACAACCATTTTATATGTCGGGATTACAAGTCCCTCTAACACAAATAATACGCAATTTGCTGAACCGTTCTGCCCAAAAGGGTCATTCAGGCTATGCACAAACTGAATTTTGCTGAGGGGCATAGTTTGTTTTTTAATTCCGTAAGTGAACTTTCCTCTATCTCTTGACATTAACAGAACGCCGACGCAGCGTTCGTACGTTGCAGAACTTGTGTACACATTGCAGACCGGCCCCGCACTGCGGGACGCTATCTTTCCCCAATTCCCAGACATTGCCTTGGAGAGTTTCATCAACAAATTTCGCCCGTCCAAAAACATGAGAAATACTTGGAATATACCGAGCTAAGTAAATATAAAAGGTCTTGAAAGATCCAAATCCCTAGCACACCCAATAACTAGTCGTGCAACAGAATGTCACAGATTATCGCACTAGTTTACAATTAGTTTTCTAATCATTTTACTTTAGAATAATTTCTGTGTTGCTCCACCCTCTTTTCAGCTGACATCTATTGACGCATAAAGAATATTTGTAAACATTTCTTAGCATTTTCTGTTTCCCTAGAGGTAAAATCAAAATGTGCAATATAGAAAATTATAGAAGAGTAAAAAATTGACCTACATGCATTTTTTTGGAACAGTTTCTGAGAAAATATTGTTTGAGCATTTCTGAAAACGGGCATGTTGAAGCCAATTTTCACCCAAAACTTTCGGAAAGTATAAAAAAATATTTGAAGCAATTGTACTCACAACTCCGATAATGTATAGAAAACTAGCGTTATGTAAATACTAATTAAATTAGTGGTATTTTAAATAAATATACAGTTGTGTAATATATAAAAAACAAACAAATACAGGAAAATAGCGTTTATATCATTATTAACAGTGGATTTAACACTACTCATAGAACAAATTAAAGAAAAAGTTTGAAGTCGTCTTTGAGAAAAGGGCGTTTGAACGTTTCTGAAAATCTTCAATTTGGAGCCATTTTTCACAGAGCACTTTTCAGTTTTTGAGAAACATTATACAACGTCATTTAAAGCTCTTGATCTCAAAAAATCTATAGAGAATCACAGTTAATGTAAATATTAAAGATGTAAGAGAGACCTATCAAAAAATACATTTGTGGAGATAAAAAAATAATACAGCGAAATGGCATTTATGACACCTGTTACAATGCATTTTAACGCTATCCATGCAAAAAATTGGACCATTTTTTGAAAAAATATTTTTTTAACATTTGTTAATATTGATCATATTTCAATAAAAAGTACTGAAATTTTAAAATAAATGGATATGTCGTCAATCTTCACAATTATAGTTATAGGAAGGCGCCGAATAAAATTCATTCGACTTTTATAATTTTCGAACATTCTGCATTATGTATATTTACGTATATATGAACAGGTATGTTGTAGTGAACTGATGAATGATATCCTGCTCTCCACCTTAACTTACAAATATAATACCTAATGAGGTATTATATTTGATAATTTCAAGACCCTAGTACAATTACATAAAATACTAGTATAGCGTTGCAGCACGAAGTTACAGTTGAAGAAGCACAGATAGCGAGTGTTTTAAGTTAGAAGATTCACATTTTTAAATGGAAACGTTTGTTAGTATTGTAATTATAATCACTAAAGTTTTGTGTAGGGACAATTGTGTTAGAGGGCTGCTGAACATTGTGTTCTTTGACAACTTTGGTTCACTAACGTTTCCATTTAAAAAATGTGAATCTTCTATCTTAAAACACTCGCTATCTGTGCTTCTTCAACTGTAACTTCGTGATGCAATGCTATCCTAGTATTTTATGTAATTGTACTAGGGTCTTAAAATGATCAAATTTACTAAATGAATGAATGATAGCACATGAGCATTATTTACTACAATGCAGTGTTTTTACTGTAAAATCCGTTAATAAGAGCATGTTATAGGGCCCACTACCTCTGCTTAAAGCAAAAAATAGACAGTTTGATTGAGTAGAAATCTTGAATGTATATCTAAACGAAAACCTTAGTAAAACCTTACAAAACATTTAAAATATATTTCATTTATTAAAGTTTGGTCTATGCGAGTTAACTTAAAAACTTGTAATAAAAGTAAGGCGGTATTTATCAGATTCGGTATTCACGGCCGGCATTAATTCTTATTCATACATATTATCGTCTGTTTTTCTTCATAATGTGTATCAATTCTTACATTATTATTTTTAGTAGCGACATAAAAAGAAAGTTCTACTGGACTGAACGGGTCACCTGGAGGAGAATTCTAGCGGAGAATTCTAGCGGCCGGCTGCTCTGATCGGTAGTTTTCCGTGTTTTTTCTGATCAACACCTGACGAATGCCGGAGCAGTACCATAACAAATGGGCCACTGACCGTGCGCGACCTTTCCCACCTTTTCCTTGTCCTATTCTCACCACTTACATACACACACACACACACACACACACACACACACACACACACACACTAACATGCACTACACTACCACACATGCCGGGGCGGTGACCCGCTGGTGGGAGATACCAGGTTGGGGAAAACTACGCTAGTCGTCGGTAGGTTGTCGGCGGATCTTGACATCCAGCGAGGGAATATCACCACCACCTCCCGATAAAATCATGCACTACACTTACGGGAATAATAGGCTCTGTTGTTGACGCGCCCGGAATCACTAACAATGAATGAATGGATCTGAACGGGCCACGGTGCGAGGAGGTAGTGAATGAGAGCGTGGGCTTCCGCGGCCGGAATTGGAACTTACTTGGCTACCCGGGAGACGCCGCGTCCAGGGCACAGGTGCGCTGGACGCGGCGTGTCCCGGATAGCCAAGTAAGTTCCAGGTAGTGAATGGTTTGGCTCACCTTGTTGCCCTCGCTGTCGACCGGGGCCTCCCCGGAGGTGATGGTGAGCGCGAGGTAGTGCGCCACGCAGAGCAGCGGGCTGAGCACGTAGGCGGCGGCGATGGCCACGAACGTCGTCTTGTGGCTGCACCACTCGCGGTTGCGCTGCGGGTGCGCCACGGCGATGTACCGCCACACGGCCAGCGTCACCGTCAGCCAGATGGACACCGTGTGGCACACCTGCGCAGCACCACGCTAGCCTCACATTCATGCGGGGAATGCGTTTAAGCAAACATCGCAGCGCACGTCAGAACCATTTTGTTCAGTAGTCGCTCCGGATTAAGTGTCTTAGAGCATCACTTGATGTGACGGCAGTGCCTCTGACAGGAACGTTCTAGTGGTCGAGTCGACGGTGGCAGGATTTTCGCCTCTACATGCATCGGTTGAATTGAGCGGAGAATTTTAGAATACTGCTCTGATCGGTAGTTTTTCGTTGTTTCTCCGATCAACACCAGGCGACTGGCAGAGCAGTACCCTAACAAATGAGGTACGGACTGCACGCGATCTTTCCTTCGTCTTTCTTATCCTATCCTATCCCCTCACTAACGCACATTTACACTTACTAGCCGAACACTTCATCATATGCCTGCAGAATCGAGTGCTTAGAGCTTATTGCGCATGGTGCATTGACCTGCTGATAGCAGACACCCCGTTGGGGAAATCACCGTCAGCCGGATGAACACTGCGTGGCAGACCTACGCATTACCACGCTGTCATCAGAGCCATGCGGTGAATGCGTTTACCAAACATCGCAGCGCACGTTAGAACTGTTTTGTTCGTTAGTCGCACCGGCTTGGGTATCTCACGGCATCAATTGATGTGACGGCAGAACCTGACAGGAAGGTCCTAGGAGTCGATTCCCGAAGGCGGCAGGATTTTGACATTAGTTAAATAGTACCGTGTGCAAAATGTAATAAATGATACTGGCTCGCAGATTTTTTCAGTAGTATGCATATATTTTGAGACTCTCACATGCAACTAATATTTATAAATAAGGTCTATAAAGAAAGAGAATTTAATGGAGACATAACTAATTGCACTTTGAGTTTAAAAATATGAAGAATTGGTTTAAAAACGCATCTAAATATTAATGCAACCCGCAACGCTCGGTCAGCTACATCGTTAAATGGCTCCTAAACGAAGTGTTCTAGGGACTTAAAACTAAAATTTTGCAGCCAAACACCCCAAACAAACGTTCCTCACGCCGTAATCTACAGGATGAGATACTCTTGGACGTTTCATTAAATTTTTGCCGGTTCGGTGCTTTTTGATACTATCAATATCACACACAGGGAGGAATACAGAAAATATTTCTCCATGAACTCCATATTTTAGCCCTTGGTGCAGGAGGCCGTGTGTGACGTCGCGCTTGAAATGCTTAGATTCCTCCATCTTATACAATTTACGATTTCTGTATACACCGTGGTTTGCACAAACTGACGAGGTTTATTTGTATAATTATTAATTCAAGATTCGCTCTCACATCAACAACTAGAAGTACTATTAATAGTTGTTTGACACCGATGAATATCGTTTCTTATGCATGTACTGCAATCATTCTTTTAATATTTGCCGAGGTCTACAAGTGCTGTGTACCTAATTGTGAAGGGAACTACGATGGAAGAGGACCTCAAGTTTCCATGCTTCAGTTTCACGGTACCTTTAGGAAAAATTGAGGTGGGTTGAACATGTCAGAGTTCTCGCACGGGTACGCTAGTGTACTAAAATTTAAAAAGAAGTATATGTAACAATTATACAGATATACTCTTTGATAAATGTTTTATAAAGTTAAAATTAAATATTTAATGAATTATGTCGAATTTCGACCACTAGTCTTATCTACATCCTCTGGTGGAACATTTCACCAACTGCGGTCGGTGAACAGTGAGTTACTGTTGCACCGATGACAGAGCATCGAAATAAATAACAGCCGCAGTAAACAACAAATGCAGAGTGACTGTTCGTTCTTGTAGGCAGAGCTCATTTGATGTTTGTTATTTTAATAGTTTATTATTATTTAGACTGTCATCAGAAACCTTCGGGTTGAAATAGAACATACTCAAAACCACAAATCACTTCTCCAATTGTTAGTCCATTGTTCACAGAAATATAAAATTTGTGAACTCATAGACTTCGCGTGTACTGTGAGTTCAATTCTTTTTGTAAGAGTGTAGTGTTATAATGACTTAAAAGAAACTTGGCAGACGAACAAAGAAACATTCTTAAGAACGGTTTAAACAACGACCTGAAGCGAAAGACTTCGTGTGTGAGTACGCTTATTCCAAGAAATGTTTTTTCTTGGTTTTGTAACTTGTTTTCTTATAATAAGATGCAATTATTATAAAAGGGTTTGAGCGACACAAAGGCAATAAAGCAAATAACAAATTTAGTTGAAGTTTAAACTGATGTGATAACTGAGCCTGATGTTTATAATCCTAATTCCATTAACGAATTACGTTAATTTTACTGTGACAAGTTTTTGACTCTGAACTATCAGTAGACGATTACAGATTCTGAAGCTCTCAGACTCACTGAAATTTTACTCCTCTGGAAATAATGAAAATTGACGCAAATCAAAAATATAGATCTGACTGAGCGAGATTCGAACGATGTATTTAACTCTGACATGTACAGTCTGTAGAGAAGGAATCTTCATTCCTTTTCGCCACCGTATTAATTCTGACAGCTTGCCAATTGCTTGGTTTCTGAGAATGCTGTAATTCGTAGAATTGTAGTCAATATCAAAGGGAATGAAAAGATTTTTTGTCTGACTTTTACACCTTTGTGGTGTGTTCACCGAAATGAAATCTTGTTACGATACTTTTGTACTAATTCGCATATTTACGAAGCAATGGGAATGTTTAAGGTCTGCTATGAGACAAAATCGTAAATTTTAAGTTTTATTTTTTTTATTGAAATGTAACAAATAGTACTAATATATCTTAGTATAAGAATTCTTGTGGCTGCAATTTAATCATTTATCCAACGATAGAAATAAATCGATAGACGATCAGCACATAGTGAAATGCAGTGAATGCAGAAGCAGGGACTATACGTGCTATGCCATATTTATAATTAGTCTCTAGAACACCAACATTTATCAAGGTTGTAGATTATTGTTTACACATTTAATTAATATTCATTATAACAAAACCATTCGACCAAATTTTATTGCTATCAAATATAAAAGTTTACAATTTTCAGCATCTTAATAATTAAATTCATCAATACAATTTTTCACGTTTCTAGTTTTCTATATTTTATCAAACGTTTTTTAAACGTGAATGTTATTACTGACTCTTACCGGCAATCGCCTCGTGTATATCAAAGAAATTAGAATTTCCCTCCAGACAGCGGCTGAATTTGACCTAGCTCTCTAGCTAGTGTCGAAATTCCTGCCATCGTAGGGACTGGATCCCTACAACCTCCAGGTCAGAGGCACTGCAGTGACGTCAATTGATACCCTGAGTCAGGCAGGTTGGGCGGGGGCAGGGGCGGGGATAGTCGAGATAGGGCAGGGCGAGGGCGGTTCGAAGAAGCAGAGTGGGTTTGGGCAGTACGGCGCAGGGCAGGGTAGGTTACGGTGGGGATGCACAACGGATAAAATTCATTCTCTTTTCTATCTAATATATGATTGTATTAAATAAATACCCTAGCAAAGCAGGGAACTATTTGTAGGGTACAATAGTTTTTATATTTCAGTTTTCCGACACACACAAAATTTTCGAGTTTCACTATGTTCTTTTATATTCTACTTCTCCTTGTTTTCGTTCTTTCTCTTCTTCTTCTAATTATATGAATAAAATTGAAGTGTCTATCGCCGATTTGAATATAGTAAGTAACGTTTTATAGAATCATGTGGTTATACACGAGATATAAAACACAATCCACGAGTCAGTAGAGAAAAGACACGAAATGAATCTGCATTTTATTTTCTCTTTATAAATAGCTATATATTTTTAATTTTTTAGAGCTTGGTTTCCCGGTTGGAAATGCCTCAAAGGTTTATAAATTCTAGCAATGCCAACATATTTGCATCATCATGTTCTCTTGCAAATCATATACCAGTACGCATACATCCAGAGGTCCTCAAAATGTATTTGTTCCTGTTATTTACAAATTTAATAATGTGTAATTATTTACCAGAACTAATAGGCATTGGAGAGATGATTACAATCATTGCTATGAGCAAACAATTTTGTGATTAAACAATTCCAATAATCAACAGGTTAATTTATTTGATCATAAAAACCTATACAGAGTAAATAAGTTCAAATGATCAAATACATCAGCATTTTGATATTTTATTTCGAATGCAATGATTTTTTAACTTCAAAAAATTAGACTTCTCCCATCATCTTCACCTGAATACTATATAAACCACCATATATTCACCACATAAACAATTTACACCACGTATTTTAGAGCTTATCCTACGTAGTGTTCTGTGCACCGTTTCGTGAAGGGAGAAGTAGAGAGAGGATGAGGAAGAGAAACCGCGACATTCTATTGTTAGGGGGCGAGAAAGCTTAGTCGTTGACGCTAGAAACTTTCACCGCCGCAACACGGTGGCGCACTGGGAACTTTGAAACTACCTTCACCTTCAAGGGGAACTACAGGTTCGCTTCACATTTGGAGGGAAGTAGTCGCGTTTTAGTTTGTCGATGTTAACATTTTTCAGTCCGTTCTAAACATTAAATTTAAAATGTGAAATAATTAGTTGTACAAAAATTAAAAGTTCTTAAATAATATTAATCTGTTTCACAAATATTTTCAGTTAATATTTTCAGAATCGTTTATTAATTCTTATTTCTTTTCTTTTTACACACAAATAATGACAGCATACTTAGGCATCCTGACATGTTCCACCAGAAGGGCACCGTTCAAGCTGGTACAAGCTCTAAGCTCCAGACATGAGTGATTGTGTATTTGCACACAACATTCTGTCTTAAAGAATTGAATTCGTATGTTGAAAATACAAGTTTTAAGTATCAAAATATTTTGGATATATTGTAGAGTTTTGGCAAAATGAAATATTCAAATAGTTGAATCACTTTTTGTTGTGATACATCTGTTACTTTGTTTAAGTGAATATTGATATTTGTTTAATCGAATTGCGTTTTAATTCATGTGTATCAGTCTCTTAACTTTATTAGATTATTGCTGATCATATAGTTTGCTTCAGTGGCTTGTTTCAAATGTAATCATGATTGTTTAAGGAGTGAAAGTGAACTGTGCTTTCTTTGTAATCCTTTGCAAAGGATTACAAACACGAAAAACTTCAATCGTTTGGTCAGAAGTCAATCAATGTTAGTAATGGGGAGATGGGTGTTATTACTGGCACGATATTGTGATTAAACCATTGTGCATTGATGGAAGTAATCACAACAGAGTTCAGATTTCGTACTGTTCATCTTCTCGTGGGGGATTCTAACTTAAGAAGACAAATGCCGTATTTTGTTATATTTAGGTTCGGCGCATTGTACTCGTTTAAGAAAGAGATTGATATGTATTTTATTGTCACAGTATAAAATATTCTTAATTTTTTTTTCCTTTACAATTGTCCCTGAAAATTATTGATTTTTACTTTTTCGCCCTTTGTATAAAGCGAAACTTTTGTAATTGTGCGTCGGTAAACAGTGAATGTTCATTAGAAGAATTCCAATTACCGACCCATGGTACAAAAAAAGTGGATAAACTGTGTTCCTGAATAAAATATATTAGTTTTTCTATCACGATGTGTAGCCAGAAACCATGTTTTTGGGGTGCTTGATACTGAAAAATCGATTGACTGCCCGTCTGTTCGTGGTCAACGCTAGTGCTTAAACCGTCCAGCTGATTTTCTCCGAAATTGATATTCCCCGATCGACCTGTACGACCTTGAGTTTGCGAGTTTGAAATGGTTATTTTGGTTTTTGAGGCTACATGAAGTCTCAATATTTTCAGAATTTTCTCGAAAATGGCTCCTAAGAGAATAGCTGAATAAGGTTAGCAAATCTGCCCCTAGGGGATAAAAATTTTTTATGTTGAAAATCGATCGTAATTGAAGTGTAAAAAAACACATTTTTCGCCTCACTAAACGAAGAGTACTTCATGCCCTGAGTACTGAGATATTCAAATAACAATAGGTTAATATTATTTTTACAATTTTGTTTTTCATTATTTATCTTTTGTAATAAACATAAAACAAAAAACTACGAAAATTACTAAAACAAAACCTAATTTTAAGAAAATAAATAAGAGAGTATTAAATTACTGTTTTATTTATATTGAGCTCTCAGGTGCAAATTGTAAGATAAAAGCTTGAAATTTTGAGAACTGTAGAGGACCTATTTTGGGAACTGTACAGGCTTTTTCGAAAATTACAAAAATTTAATTTTTCAAGGTCTTTCTACAATTATAATATTGAAGATGGATATTTTCTCCGGAATGAATACTGTTCTTTAAAGTCAGATCTTCAAATAAGATCATATAAAATATTTCGAAAATTTGAGTAGTTTTTGCGTATTTGAAATGTCGGCAATCTTTAATTACTTTAAACAATTGTCTTCTCTAAAAAGACTATAAAGTTTTCCTTTAAAATTTCTCCTTATATGTATCAAAGAACGGTAAAATATTGTTGCAAGTTTCATTTCAGGCAAACTCGCAATATTTTCGAAAATTGCTGACGTTAACATTTGAAAATTACAAAACAGAAGTCGTGCTTGCCTTAAACAAATTCTGTTCTAAAAAGTCAGCTCTTTAAAAAATTCACATACAATGTTTTGAATAAACGAGTGGTATTGACGTAATTTGTGTTTGAAATTAATACAATTTACAACAAAATTCTCAAGTACCGGTCCAATTGTTTTCTTTATCTGTTTCACGAATTGAAAAAGAAACTCTTAACATAATGGCGTAAGTTTCATTTTCATTGAATTTTCTGAAATTACAAAAATTTATAAACAATGCGATAACGTATGTAGTGTTGTACACTAGTTATTTTCTAGTTACAGTCAACTACCTTTTCTTCCCTTAGTATGTCAGATGCACAGGTAAAATTTGGTTTGCCAGGATGACATTGCCTCTAATTGCATATATGGCAGTATCTAGGAAAGAACGTTTCAAAAATGTATTAAAAAGTATGCGTAGGTAATTTTCTCTATTAAATTAAGAAAAACGTGTTTTAAAAGAGAAAATTAAATTGTAAAGTTTCTTGTAAGTAGCACATTTCAAAATAGCTGGGGCCAGATTTCAGATATTCAAAGCCAGATTTTGCCTTTATTAAATGACCATCTTTTTTTTCTTGGGACACCTCGGGCATGCCTCGGGCCGCTACACATACGATAATTAAAACCAGGAGAGGTGGCTCAGGGCAGCAGCTGATGTCACTGCAGTGCCTCTGACCGGGTGGTCCTAGGTTCAAGTCACGACGGTGGTAGGATTTTCCATACTATCTTTCCACAGCTCTATCAAATTCAGCTACTGTAGGTAGTTTTGGTAGTTTTCCGTGGTTTCTCCGTTCAACACCACGCGAATGCCAAAGCAGTAGCCTAACAAATGGAGCACTGACTACGCGATCTTTCCTTCCCCTTCCTTGTCCTATCCTCAACCCTTACACACACACCAACATGCACTCCGCTAACACACTGCCGGGAGATCGGTTGGACGATTTTAGCTTTTTCCGGCTGGTGCAGTGTCCCGCTAGTGGGAAATACCTGGTAGGGGAAAACCCGGCGAACCGATGGTAGGTCGGCGCCTGGTCTCGCCATCCGGCGAGATCCGGCATCTCGCATCCGGCATTGAAATGTAATACCATCTACCAGAAAAAAGACAGTGCTATGTGTAATTGCTGATATTACCCTTTGAGCCACCCGACGTAACACACGCCATGGCAGCGGTCATGTGGAGCCTGACATAAAGGATAGCACACGCTTAAGGTACTCCGTGGTGCCATCAGCTATGAAATCCGTAATGTGCGAGGGTATAAGTTTAATTAAGAGGGATAAACGTCAGATACACGATGACTGGGTCTTTCCAAAGAACTCAGGGACACGGGTCTGTCCCATGAAACACACGGAATCAGGGGATGACATTTGATGTAATACGCTCTTGCCTTCCTCGCAAACTCCTACGTCACACAGACCAGGCCTGAAAAGAATGTGGGTCAGAAAGTGATTCAGAGTGAGCGAGCAAGCTTAGCATACCAGAAGACATGGGTAAACATTCATGCCGATGAGGAACTCGAACCCACGGCCCCTTGGCTCGAAATCGCTATCGCCCGGCAGCTTTAATAATAACATCTGTCCCAATCGACACTCAACTGCCATTATTTAAGGCTACGAAGATCAAAGATGCAAATTATATGCTGACCTAAAGTCCTCACATTCTGGAAGTATTCCTCACTACTCCCAGCCCCCCGCCCCCAACTAGAAGTATATTTTGAGAGTCAGAAATGAGACGTCACAACCTTGATACTATGCTCTGGCAGGTCTCTTCCATGTTCCGCTTCAAACGCATACACAAGCGAAAGTAGTACATTAAAAGCCATTAAACTGTTTTTGAAGCATGTGTTCTTGTGTACTGAAAGTAGAAGACCCATTTTGCTGTTTGTATGTCTAGTGGTAGGAATTAACATTTTTTGAAGATTACGTAAATTCATGCTAAAAAATTCTGTTTACAGTAAGATGTACATGGTCGCAGACATGAATTCTGATAGGTTTTTGCACAGCTTGAGATCACTTTCGAACCAGAAAGAAGTTTTATGTTGTATGAAGACAAAGTATCAAATTCGAATTTAGAATAACGTGTGTCAACTGCAGTTTGCCTGCAAATATTTTGCGTATTCGAGTGACCCATATTCCACTATTTGGCAAAATTGGTCTGAATACCACATGAATTTTGTAATAAGCCATTGTTTTCCAGATTATATAAATTGTTTGCACAAAAATAAAACAGAATTTTGATTGAACAAGAACGAATAATTTTCACTAAATTTTGTGCGCTAAAATTGTTCGTTTTTATTTCATTGGTATGGTAGCATCAGTGTATAAATTTTATTGCTGTTTATTAAGTTGATATATTATACCACTAGAGAAATTTGTAGAATATTTTACGGAATCGTCCGCTACCTACAATTTGAGAAAGAAATAGTCTAACAAAAGAAACGACTTAAAATGTGTGAAGATAATTTGGGGCACATTGGAGAACACGTGAGTGACCATGTGAAAAGCATAGAAGGGAGCATGAGAACACAAGGGACAGACATGCTAATAATATCTTAGGAAATTTATGGGGAACATGCGGGGATCATTAGGGAACTAAAACAAATTGGGGAATATAGGGGAACATGCAGCGAATATATCCGAAAGAAGCGGAACTTGTAGAGAAACATTGCAGAACGTACGATGAACATGCGAGGGGGCATATTGCGGAAACAGGCGAGGGGGAGTTGATTGATTGATTGATTTTTTCGTGTTTCCGGGCGCGTCAACTGCTTCGGTCATTAGTCCCGTTAGTGTAGTGCATGTTTTTTTCTCGGAAGATGGCGGTGATCTTCCCCCGCTGGATGGCGAGATCCGGCGCCGACCTACCGTCGGCTAGTGGGGTTTCCCCCTAACCAGGACTCTCCCACCAACGGGGCACCGCCCCAGTTGGGTCGAGCTATAAGCTCCCGGCCGGTCTCCCGGAATATGTGGTAGTGTAGTGCATGTTAGTGTAAGTGTGTGTGTAAGGGGAGAGGATAGGACAAGGAAGAGGAAGGACAGATCGCGCGCGGTCCGTGGCCCGTTTGGTAGGGTACTGCTCCGGCATCCGCCTGGTGTTGATCGGAGAAACAACGGAAAACTACCGATCAGAGCAGCCGGCCGCTAGAATGCGAGGGGGAGTTGAGGAACATGCGGAGTAACTGGAGCAGAGGCGCATGGGGTAAAACTTGTGTTGTATGACGGCAGAGGTGGCTCAATGTATTCACTGATGCCACTGCAGAGCCTGTGACCGGGAGATCCAAGCTCTCGAGTCCCGACGCCAGCAGGATTTTTGGCACTAGCTAGAGAACTAGAATGAATTCAGCCACTTTCTGGAAGAGAATTCTTGCGGCCGGCTGCCATGATCGGTAGTTTTCCGTGGTTTCTCCAACCAGACGATTGCCGGAGCAGTACTCTAACAAATGGGCTACGGAACGCGCGTGATCTTTCCTTCCTCTTCCCTGTCCTACCCTCATCCCTTACTTACACACACTGACACTAGTATGCACTACACTACCACACAAGAGGAGAGACCGGTCGGGGACGTAGAGCTTATCTCGGCTGGGGTGATGCCCCGCTGATTGGAGATACCTGGTGGGGAAAACCCCGCTAGTCGACGGAAGGTCAGCGCAGGATCTCGCCATCCAGCAGGGGAATATTACTGCCACCCACATGAAAAAAATGCATTACACTTACGGGACTCTAGACCTTAATAGTTGACGCGTCCGGAATCACTAACAATTAATCAATGAATTGTGTTGTATGTGTCTGCTGAGAATGCGCAGAACGTTTGAAGCGTGCAGGTCAGCATTTGGGCAACCGCAACAGGGCGCAGCATTTACGCGGCGTGTGGCTGCCCAGCGAAGCAAATCGCCAAGCTGGCCCTTCATTGACCAGCCTTGGCTTTTTATATTCCGGCAAGCTGAGCAGAACGGGTGAGTATCAGTATAATATTGCTCTGCGAGAGCATTAGTAGTACGAATAAGAAGTTATTCGTGAACAGCAGTGGTTCCCAACCTGGAGTTCGCGTACCCCTTGAGGTACGCAAGGGTACTGGAGGGGACAATTTTCCTCCAGATAGCGACTGAATTCCACCTAGCTGAAAAGCTAGTGTCGAAAATCCTGCCGCCGTCAGGACTCGAACCTAGGACCTCCCGGTCAGAGGCGCTGCAGTGACATCAGTTGATGCACTGAGCTATCGCTCCCGGTGAAGAGAATTAGTATTTCCATTGTTCCACATCAATGCAACTCACATCAATCCACTAGTCTCGAGTCTCTCACATACTTCCAGTTGTTAGAAACATCCAGATCAACCCAGGAATTGAATTTACAATACCACTGCATTATAATATCATCTCCGGATTTGAGGCAATACTTGTCAACATTTGAGCCGAAATTTAAAAATTCTGAACTTTGGAATACAAGCTCAAGAATCCCATTGAATCAACTTTGCATAAGAAAAAATGTATTATAACAATAATATTTCGAAAATAACAAGGAAAAACTGTTGCATTATGCTTAAATGTTATTTTATTTTTGAATTTAAATCTGGGTTGTAAAATGAGAACCATGTACTTCAAAACATATACGTTGTGTATTTTATTTGTACTTTTCAAAGTTCAATGTCAATATTAATAAAAATGTCAAATCATTTATTATATGAAGGTACGAGTATGGTGAGCTGTACGGGGGGAGAATATCAATGAAAAGCTAAGGATGTGGCAGGGAATCTCTATTCTACGGTGATCCCTTGGCAGTGTTTTTGGTTCCTCCACGTTCGGCAACGGAATATTTACCATGTCAGGTAAGTTCCCATGTCAGTCATTTAATATTACGGAACATTTACCATACCCGGGAAGTTCCTATGTCATGTTCTTATGTCAGGTATGACGACTGTAATCACTATTTTCCAATGTAAAAAGTCGACATGTGATCGATAACAATCTTTACTATTTTGATCAACTTAATGTACAGATTCGTTACAAAATGTTTTAGCTTCATCAAGAAGGTCAATCTATCAATAGCTACGCGTTACATAGAAATGCCTATGTCTCTTCTTTTGTCATTTGTCGCGTATAACCAACAATTTCCCCTGTCATGCCTTGCGACAGGGGACAACAACGATTCGCCCCTTTTACGCGAGACGAATTTCTTCTCTCTTGAAGAAGAACTAAACGTCTTCGGTTCTCAAATTCATAGAGCGTAGGTGTTCTTTCAAAACGTGATTTGGTTCATCTTTCGTACATATATCTGCAAACACTTCCAAAGTCTTGCAACGTAATAGTTTTATGTTTTGTTCATCTATATCGTCCTTAAGATAATTCAATTTTATAAGAATATGTTTATTTCTAGCATTTACGCGGAAATTCTATGACATATAATTCTGTGAATTTTATATCTGTGTACACGTTTATAGGTTTATTTACGGAATCATGGAATCTTATTTCCTCAATCAGCTACTGTATTAATTTTTCTTCACATTTAACTTCGCATAAAGCAATTAATTCAGTCTCCATAGTGAACAATGCCACCGTTTTTTTTCCTTTTTACTCTTCCGGCTTACAACGACGACCCGACTTTCTTCTCCAGGTCTTTTCTCCTGGGTCACGGACGTGGACCCAAGGAAGCCACGGACTTTTCTGTGGAGCTTTGGCTGCCGCAGAACGCTTCTCCGAGCCAGGGTGCTGTCCTCCGCGTTTGCAGGCTCCCGGCCGCCGTCTGTAAGCTCCTGTACGGCCTCTCCACTCACTGTATTTCATTAAGTTGTGTGTTTAATGAATGTTTGTGTGACGTCTGTTTAGATTCATTTGCCCTAAGGCATAACAGTTTATGTCGTATTCCACCAAATGAAATCTTGTGTGATATTTTCACTACATTCTTGGTGGCATAGCTCTTCTGAGATTCCCCGCTACGTAGAATGTCACGGATGGAAAGAAACCAGAAGAATTCCGAAATCTTGATACAATTAATTTTGAGAGTTTGATAATCAATGCAATTGAATTTCAAATGTCTGATTGTTTCTCTTTGTTAATAAAAGATTAACCGTATATCGACCAACGCACAATATCGGCTCTACGTTGCTGCAACAGTTCAGAGGTATTCGTTCAAAGTTGGATTTAATCATGAAGGTATTATTACTTTAAAAACAATGATTCACAAATTCAGGATATTTGTAGGGTTTCAACTAGTTAAATTTATTTTGAATCTTAAATAATAATAATAATAATAATAATAATAATAATAATAATAATAATAATAATAATAATAATAATAAATTTTGCAAATAAAAGTGTAGAAATATACATTTAGTTTACTTTACTGAATATATTTAAAATAACAGCGATATTAAATATCGTGTTTGGTACCTGACCCATTTCACACGGGATATCTTTATATTAGTCCATAAAATGTTATATTTTTTCCTGAGACCTTTGTTTTAAGATTTTATTTCAAGTGTAAAATGATATGAATTAAATCGCAGAAACTATCGAAAAAGTTTAATGTCAAACGAAAAAGCTTTTTTTGGCAAATATTTTGCTTTCTATATAATAAATGTTAATAAACGTCTGGTGATGATGATGATGATGATAATTCAAGTCTGAAAAAGTCTTGACGACAAATCAAAATCATTGTAAAAAACTAATTTTATTGTAAGAATGTTGAGTGTTGGAAACAATATAAAAACATTCTTAAAATATAGTTAACTGAATGTGAGAAGAAATGTCTGTCCCTGAACGACGTGATGATGCGAAACAGAAATCATCCAGGTATCCAGTTTAAACGGCCTCCTGTTAATCCGAACCAAATCAAGAGCCTTCATGGAGTGGCATATATTCCTTGTTGGCAGAATGTCACAGTTCACTAAACACCGCTTAATTTTATTTATATCCTGCCACCCAAAAAACATGTTTTTCTAATCCCTTCTGTCATTTAATAGCTACAACCCGCTGCATAATGATACTCATTGTGATACAGGTTTCATTATGATTCAGGTTCTTGAACAGTCACAGGTAAGCTTACAAACCAAGTGTTGACAATTAATCATAGAGAATCGTAATAGTAAATCTTTCGTTCGATTGTGTACGTTAAAACGGCATTTAATTTTAATTTTATATTATGCTTCTCAATTTTAATTTCTTTTATTATTAGTAATTTTTATTACGTGAAATATGATTTAAAATAAATTGGATCGTAAATCCACTTTAAACCTATTTGACTAGCGCTGTGGTAGTTATCGGAGAGAGCAGTTGTCCGACGTTAAGGTCTGAACGCAAGTCATTTTGTGTTAGATGTTGCTGCAGTGTGGTTGTCCTTAAAAACCGGCCAGTTCTTTAGTTTAAAATGTTTGGTGAATCAAAGGTGGAGTTGACACATCCAAAAATAACAGATAAGCGAAAACGGTGACGTCGGAATTATTGCCCCAACTTTGGTACATCCTCGCTGGCGGTCTGGTAAAACAAAACCACTGGCAGTGGGTAGGAAAGGGCGCTGTCCGCTAGATGGCCATGGCAGAATCCTGCATGGCAACTTCCGGGAAAAGATTCAATGTAAAAGTTTAACTTATAAAAGTTACCCCAAGTCGTAGAAGTATCGTATGAAACTCGATGTAAACTTGTGTGAAGTTCACAATACTCGCACGTTCCTCGCTCCTATCGTAATATCACACTCGTGTATTAATATCTATCATTATATCATCGTTTCATAATGTATTATTGAAAAGGTGCCTGATGTGAAGTCCAATTCGCATTTATTTGTTTGTTTGAAGCACCTCACATGATGTACCAGAAATGTAGCAATGAAATCGGAAAATTGTGAGTGTCCTCACACTCTCCCTTAATGGGAAAACTTTTTTTTCTCTCCTATATCGGGAATTTGATAACTGCAAAAGTGCTTTTCGAGAAAATTAATTATAATTTACTCTAAAACAGGGTAAAATTAGACTTTATTCTCGAGTAAAAATGTTTAGTATATGATACAAATGCAACCTGATATTGATGAATTTTATGAGTGAATAAAATATCATTAATTTAACATACCATCTGTTATTTTTTAAGACCAGTGTGAATGAAAAGTAAAAGTTTTAATAAACTATGAAAATTTTGTATACTTTTGTTTTGATATACCTCTTTAATTGTCTTATTGAATCGTCTTAATGAGCGCGAATTTCGCTTCTTATAAAACAATTAATTGTATTACTGATGTTATATTGGTATCTATATTGTGAAAAACAATGATTTAAGTATTGAAATGAAATGATCGTGGAAAATATTGGACAAAATGGGAACTCGGTAGGTTTCGTCCATTTTATCTCGTTTCCTCTATCTTTCATTCCCCTATGGCTCCATCATATCATGTCATCATACTCATGTCATTGTATTCATGAGATATATTAGATCCCCATGGCATATCATATCATCACTATCTCTCATCAAATCATTCATCCATTACGAGTATGACCCTAAGACTTGAATACTTCATAAGCAGTAAGTAGAATACGAGCATGGCAGAATAACAAAGTGACACAACCGGAAGTAAAGATGGGCTGAATGGAAACAAATAGGAACTGCATTTACCATAGGTGAAAGAAAGTTAATGCCTGCAATATGCTTAACCTAGGAGTGACGATATATAATTCTACTTTCGGATTCAATATTCGTTTCACGAACTCTCGACCAGCCGAATACGACGCGAATGATTTTCCAGCTCCCGGCTTACTCAGTAGAAATCGCCGAACAATGTGAGACGCGTGCTAAATATAGCTAAGCAGTCAACCAGTCCTAAGTTCTTGCTCATGCGAAAAACGGTTTATTCTCTGTGCGTAACGCATCACACATTTGTGTGTTTCGCATTGGCCCGCTGCCCAACGAAGGGCAAACATGAGTGTTCCCGCATGGTATCTCTGGCGTGAAGAGAAGCCATAATAAACAATTCCTTTAGAACGCGTTGGTCCCCACTTGATTCCCTTTCATTGAGACAAATTTCAGAAGATATATGGAGTATTTCGTTTTCTGCAACTGACAACACGAATCGACTCTTCAGTTTGTGCAATAGACACATTTCATTACATATTATTCTGATCATTTGTTCTCTTAAAAGCACAAAAAAACACGACGAATAATGAAAACAGTTTATTATAAACGAGTCATAACAAAGTTATTTTCATTTTATAAACTAAAAAATTGCGTATATATATCTGGTCGGTAATCTGCTTTCGTACGTAACAAATAAATTGTCCCTGCGTGATTAGTTTTATTTAATACACGCATACACACACATTGTTATTTCAAGTAGAAAATCACATTATATTCATTCCCCAATAAACTTCTATATTTTGCTATTTTTGTGTATTATATTAACTAGATGAACCAGTGTGAATATTTTGCACATGTTAGTTGTTGTTGTTGTTGTTGTTTTTAAGGTTTTCAGCGCAGCACAACTTCAAATGGCCAAGATCTGAACTGTGGGTTCTATCATATATGTCCCGAACTTTTTGTGGGTACACATTCTTATATTAACAAATAAAATGATAAAAATTCTAATATTAACAATTCAAACATTTACTATCACACGCAAAAACTGATCTGTGCGATTATATGGTACTACATGTACCTTCTTGAATAGCCAATTAAATTATGCAACCATATTAAATTTCTACAGGTTTTTTACCACTCTTACTGCAGAGTGATAGTAATCAGAAAACGTAAACCTCCAAAATTGTCAAAGAAGATTTTTTTTTTCAATTTTTAGATTACTAACTAAGAAAAATAACCAAAATTCGTCTTTTCAGAACATAGGACAAAGCGATTTTGAGATGGAACAACGTAACATGTCTACTGTCGAATCTACAGATTTCTATATTTTGCCATAAGCTTGTTAAATGCAACCCGCAATGCAGTTAGCAAAATAGGGATACTGATGCAGCTGATCCGGTCGGGGCATGATCTATTACCGTCGGGTGAGGTGGGGTAAGATGGGAGTGAATGGAAGGGTGGGGTCTAGGTATGTGACATCGGTGTCAAAGTTTTCAAAACATTGATGTTTTTGTAAACACATTGATGTTTTTACCATCAATTTTTCAAGTCGATGTTTTTAACCTCTGTGTTTGTCATCGATTGTTTTACGTGGTAGATATTTTATTTTTGAGATAAACAGTACCATCATAAGAAAAGCTTGTATTAATTTTGAGTTATCCTTAAATTGGACATTTTTTAGACTAAAGTGATTAAACATGAATAATAACTAAAAAAATAGATGTTTCGACAGCAAATTAAGTCAAATTAGCACCCATTTGTGAACATTAATGGTTATTAAATGTTATAGTTAGAGTTTTAAAAACGTCTATATTTAAAAGCATCGATATTTCTGGAGCAATGCTTTATTAACATCGATATTCTAGTTATGAATATCTATGATTATTAATTAAGAATAGAGTAGGTATCAACTACAAATGATATTACAACATAAATTTAATATAAAACAACCGCCATATAAGTGTTTCGCAACTAATTAATCCCAAACGCAGTGGCTCTACAAAGTTGAAAATAATTGAACAAATATAGTTAGCGTGTGAACTGATGTACATAAACTCAGGAATACAAATGAACATGCAAAATTTATAGAAATACATACTAAGAATCATGGATTAAACGTGCGGGTTTTTTTTGACATCTTTCTTAAAAAACACAGCAGATGGGATCAATTAGTCCCAAAATACGAGTGTGACTGTTATTCTTTAAATTAAATTTGTATTGAAATATACTTTGTGGTTAATACCTCTTCACTCTTTATTTAATAATTACACTAGGAAACAAATTTTTTTTTCATATCTCCAGGATGAAAGTAGGTGATTTCAAAGAAAACAATCACACTGATTTCGAAAATTGTTATAACTAGTTTCTATCACGCAAGGTTGAAATATATAAACATATTTCGAATTTGAAATGAACAAAATTTCTAATTTACGCATTGTCATTCCTGTTATATTACTTCTAAATTTTATGAGCATGCTTCATATGACAAAAGAACAATTTAAAAATGAAATACGCATATTCGTGAAATAATATGCAGGCATTAAAATGGTTTATTGGTATTCTCCACAACATCGATAGAGCGAATGGCAATGATTGGTGAGTTCCATAAAACCACAATTTAAGGT
Source organism: Teleogryllus occipitalis (assembly GCA_011170035.1). Classification (NCBI taxonomy): domain Eukaryota; kingdom Metazoa; phylum Arthropoda; class Insecta; order Orthoptera; family Gryllidae; genus Teleogryllus; species Teleogryllus occipitalis. The sequence goes on from BLKR01016024.1 coordinate 27,204, forward strand.
TCGTTGTATAGGTGACACAACAATGGTAAGCAGCCCAGGGTTTGTCCTGATCACGACAAACAAACAGCCAGAGTACAAAGAACACGCAAGTTTTGTAATTTCATATATTTTTTTCTTTGAAGTTTGGGTGTAAATCTTCCATAAACGTAACAGAAGATATCGGGTTAATTCGCACACTTTCAATGTAAAATGACGATTTGAATTTTATCGAACCGATTCAATTCAACAGATTATGTGACAAAACTCACCTTACAAAACCCACAGAAGTTTAATTAACGTATTAACAAATTTGAGGCTTACGCAAACCAGACACGAACTTCACGCGTCCTGCGGGTACAGTATCGCATGACGCCGACTGGCTCTGAATCTGCCATCCCAACAGTTGTACACTTACGACAAGGTAAGGAACTAAAATAATTCTTTTCAGTGTCATGTTGAGTAGGAAATATAAAGGTGAACGTGACTTGTTTTCAAAACATGCACTAAGACCTACTCTTAATTGAGCGCGACTACCAGACACGAAAATAAAGACGGTAATCTTGGAATACAAAAAGCAAAACAAACACGAAAGCTTAATTTTGTCGATATCTCAAGAAAGTGATGTATCGACGATGAATATGAACTGAGCAAATACTTTATTTTTAAATAGATTTTATATGTATTGATTCTACATATCTCACATGTGCAACTGAAATACATTTGCATTAATAGCAAAATACGGTATAATAAGGTTTAAAGATACGGTATATATAAAAACTGTGACGTGATATGACGTTTTTATTGTGATATTCGTAATCTACGTATAATATTGTCTATGTTGCGCACTGTACCTTCCTGGAGGTAAATAATCTTGTTCCCTAGTGTTATGGATAACCACAATGTATGTGCTGCAACCACGAAAGGAACCGCGGTGTTTAGTTGATTGATTGATTGATTTGTTCATGTTTACGGGCGCGTCAACTGCTCTGATCATTAGTCCCAGTAGTGTAGTGCATGTTTTCCCTCGGGAGATGGCAGTGATTTTCCCCCGCTGGATGGCGAGATCTGGCGCCGACCTACCGTCGGCTAGTGGGGTTTCCCCCAACCAGGACTCTCCCACCAGCGGGGCACCGCCCCAGCCGGGACAAGCTCTAAGCTCCCGACCGGTCTCCCGGAATATGTGATAGTGTAGTACATGTTAGTGTAAGTGTTGAGGATAGGACAAGGAAGAGGAAGGACAGATCGCGCGCGGTCCGTGGCCCGTTTGTTAGGGCACTGCTCCGGCATTCGCCTGGTGTTGATCGGAGAAACCACGGAAAACTACCGATCAGAGCAGCCGGACGCTAGAATTCTCCTCCAGACAGCGACTGAATTCGACCTAGCTGGAAAGCTAGTGTCGAGCATTCTGCCGCAGTCGGGACTCGAACCTAGGACCTCGCGGTCAGAGGCGCTGCAGTGATATCAGTTGATGCATTGAGCTACCGCTCCCGGTGCGGTGTTTAGAAACATGGATATTTTGTTTGCGATGCATCCCTAGTTGGAGCGGAGTGCGATTAGTCACTGCCTTATTTTACGTGGTGAGACTCGGGCCATCAGGCTTGCTCTTCCGTTTGATCACACAGATTTCCCTACGCTCCTTTCACCATCTAGCGGAGAAACGAGGTATTATCTTGGGCGTTTATCAGGCGATTTTAATTGATCTCAGAGGGCTCTTTTAGGCTTGAGGATATTTTACATGCAGTAAATCTACTACATGGGACAGACAGTTTTTCTTCCCCTCCGAGGTAGGGAAGCCCTTCAAAATTCGTCCTTAAAAATCCTTTTCGCCCTTAATCCACGTCTTGGATCGGGTTTGAAGCCTCAAACTTGGGTACAATAGCCCGGTACGGCAACCGTTATACCACCGGTTGGGTGCGGAGAAGTGAAGCAAGTAGGAGTGGAACGGAGGGAGTGAGTTGTGGCGGAAAAGTAAATCAAATTACTTCAATTTTCACTACAAATTGACTTGATTTTGTTTCTTTTCTGGACGATTGCTATAAATTACAGACATTTCAAGGAAAATTGGCTGAAAATAGATGGAATAAATTACAACCATATCCATATTACTGCAACAAGTATCAGATAATACTCCTCTCCACTCATGAAATTGGCAAAGGCCGTACGGTACGCACATTCGATTTGCAGAAAATAGAAAAATCTCTCCTCGTTCCCTATTAGAAATTGACAAAATTGGATTGACAATGAACCACGAGACATCAGCAGAAACCCGCTTTTGGCGGTCTCTACCAAACGTTTGAACACTCTCGCTTTTCCGTAATAAAAGCACTTTATTTTTGAGAAAAACATCTCGTGTAGGCATGCGCAAAATATAACTCTACGCGGCGGCGGCAATGACAAAAAAATCCAGCCGGGTGATACATCGTTCCTGTTGTATTCAAGTGTGCTGTCACAAGAGGGCATTTGATTTCAATGTGAATTCCTGTTAATTGTTTTTGTAAATTCAAATTCAAATATGAAATAATTAGCAACATATTTCACAACGTTCCAGCTGGTGAAGGAAATGTTTAATTCATTTTTTTCTTTTTAAAACCATCTTCCTTTCTCATTACACCATTTCCCATCTTAATTCCGTTTTGTATAAAATATTACGAAGATTACAATATTCTGAAAGAAAAAAGCAAAATAATGAACTTGTGCTATTTATGAAGTATTGAAATGCAGAAGTAATTAGTGAGAACGTAGCAATGCTTCACAGCTCCTTCTTTTCGACGTTGAAAAGAACGTGTTCTCTTCAGAGGCATTCATTACATTAAAAAAAAAACGGAATTTTTCTTTAAATCATCTTGAAATGTCAATATGCTTTAGTTCAACTCCTTTTTAATGAAGTAAAAATCAGAGAACATCGGATTCTTTTTACATTCTCGCGTACTGGTTCCAGAGAATAAAGAAAAGATTGTAATTCTGCGGAAGAAAACGGCCATTTTTCGTCACAAAAATTCTTGTTGTCATGCCCTGGTCACGAAAAAGTGGAAAAATCTTATTCCTATATTGTGGGAATTCTGATTTGGTGTTGCTGACGTTCTTATTAGAAGAAATAAAAGAGGTCATCTTCGTCAACATACTATTATTATTCCTATATGTAGTAAATTACTTCCTTTATCGCGTTTTGAAATTTGAAACCATGTTTTGTAGGTCCTCGATACCGAGAAATCGATTGATGACAAAACGTGTCTGTCGTAACGCATCACGTGTCCGTCCGTCTGTCTGTGGCTTAAATTATTCGAGCTATTTTTTTCAAAATTGATATTTCCCAATCGATCGGTATAACCTCGACACCCTGTGAGTTTGATATGAATATGTTAGTTTCATGGGGTACTTTCCAAGAAGTATCAACATTTTCCATTTGTTTCAAAAATGGCTCCAAACTTTTAACCTAAACTTTGTCCTTGGGTAGTCTGAACAATCTTACAGTAATGTTAATTGAAATCCCTAATTTTTTAAAATATTTTTGGAGGTTTAACATTTGTTTCGGCGTCTTCCTATAACTACAAATTGGAAAGTAGAGATATTTTCCGTAATGAATCCTGTTTTTATAGACAGATCTAAGATAAAATCACGCACATTTTTTCGAAACTTGAGTACTTTTTACGTGAGACGTAAGCAATTTTAAAACTATTTTAAACACTTATTTTCGTTAAAACATTCAATTTTTCCTCGTACGTAGCAAAGAACGGCAAAGTAAGTAATGCTGGACCTATTTTCGGCGAACTGTCTTTTCAAAGGATACAAACAACAACTAAAATTAACATTGCTAAACACAAATTTGATGATATTATTTTTGTGTTAAATGAAATCTATTCTGAAAAATCAGTTCTGTAAAAAAAGTCTAAGCATTTACTACTTTCTCGCTACGGAGTATAGAGAAAGTTATGTAATGCTACGCGAAAATGGCGAGTTTTTGACAGAAACACACTTAATATTGGGCACTGGTAACGAGAAAGTAGATAAATCCAGTTGCTAAATTTAGAAATAAACCTTTAACACGTGGTGTAGCCAGAATCCATGTTTTTTGGGTTCTTGATTCCGAAAAATCAAAAGACGGCAAAACGTCTATTTATTTATCCGACTGTCTGTCTGTAAACAACGCTAGCGGCTAAACCATTCAGCCAATTTCCTACAAAATTGATATTCTCCAATGGATCTGGCCGATGTCACAGCTTCTTGAATTTGAAACCGATACTTTAATTTTGGGGGTATTTTACATGAAGCCGCTAGAACATTTTCAAAAAAATAAAGGATTCCATCGTTCTTCATTAAATTTTGTTGATGGATAATGTGAAGAACATTGAAGAGAATGATGGAAGTCTCATTTTCGTTTAAAATATGATTTTGCGAAAATTGGATTTTTTTTCGGCGTCTTCCTACGTCCTACAACGATGGACATTTCCCTTAATGAAATCTATTTCTTAAAGATAGACTTTCAAATGAGATCATGTAAAATTTTTCGAAAATTTTAGTATTTTTCACGTAATTTTGCGTAAAAATGTGGACGAAAATATACAAGTACGTGCTGTTTTATCAGCAATAATTTTAATATATGTGTAATTTAGCGTAATTGTACGTTTTTAAATTTGCAAGTTCGAATTTCCCGCGCAAGATTTGTTAGTCTTTTAGAATATGTGAGATTAGACTTGACGAATTTCGTACTGTCCGCAGCGACTTGGCAGAAGGTAATTCTGGGAAGTCCTTTTCATTATTGGGGGATGTTATAGCTGTATGAAACGTATTTTCAAATGTCAAATTTGGCGTGATATACTAGCTTTAAAAGCATAACTTTTTTGCACCGAATGTTATACGATTTGTAAAGAGTTTTGCAAATGATGACTTATTGTTAGATGTGTTAATATGGAAAGACATTGCGGCATTACAGTATTAAGAAACTGTTATTAAGTGCGACAAAGTGCGTGCTATTGTAGCTCCACTAGCTTGTTTTTTAATGTCTCTTTTTAGTCTTTGTTCACAATTTAGTTATAAATTTTACCTTGAAAATTCTGTCCTTAGTCACGACTTTGTGTACCTTTTGACAGTTCTTGAGAATTTTCTAAAATACGGTTTAATTTATACTATATATATATATATATATATATATATATATATATATATATATATATATATATCAATAATTTTTAGTAAAGGTTTTGAGATAATGGGGATAGAAATAAGTGATTCAGGGAATGTATTAGAAATTATTGCTTGCTAAAGGCCACCGAATGAAAATTACGCAATTTTGGAAGCCATTTCGGAGAAAATAGAAAACGCCAATAGTCATCCTATAGTTATTGCTGGTGACTTGAATACTCCAGACGCAAATTGGAAAGGCGCCGTGAGCAAAGCGAAAGTACAATTAGTGAACAGATGCGTCTGGGAACGGGGATTAGCGCAGGTAGTAGATAGACCCACGCGGCAGGAGGCGCTTCTAGAAGTTTTCTTAATTAGGCCACGAGAGTTTTTCTTATCTTGCGACGCCGTTGATAGCATAAGCGATCACAAAGCGATGTTAGTTGACTTAAACATAAATATTTTACAGAAAATAATTTCTAAGGGAAAGGCAGTTCAAGAAGGCTAATACAGAGGGGCTTCAACACTACCTAAGAGAACAGAACGATCGTTTTCTGAGAATGTAGGGGGGCATGGAGGAAATTTGGAACGCGTTGAAGAGCATTCTAGATAAGGCATTGCAAACGTTTGTGCCGTGCAAATACTTAAAAAGTAATTCAGACCCAGAATATTACAATGCGAAAATTAGACGTATGAAGAGGAAAACTAGAAAGGGTAATAGACATCTTAGTGAAAATCATAAAATACATTTTCGTAATTGTTCAAAAGAATTAGTGCAGGAAAAGACAATTGCGCAGGAGACATTTTTAAAGCACATTCTCGACAGGGAGGGAAATAATTGTTCGGGGTTTTACAAATATGTTCGCAGAAGAAGAGGAAATAAAGAAGAAATTCCTATCGTTAGAGATACCAAGAATTGGTTACAAACAGATGATCGGGAAAAAGCGAACGCTTTTAATGTTCACTTCAGTTCCGTTTTTAAAACAAAATCTCACCTAACGAAGATATTGAGGGAGGCTGTGCCAAATCAGTTTAATATAGACGTAAACACATTGCGAAAACGATTTAAATCTATGAAAAATGGAAAGTCGCGGGGTCCAGATGCCATCTCAACTGACATAATTAAAATCGGTGGAGAGGCAATATTACCGTACCTAACACAATTATTCCAGATTTTGATCAACAATTCAAGCGTGCTCAATGATTAGAAGTTTTGTTGTTTCGATTTTCAAGAGTGGTGATAGAACTGTATTTGCTAATTACAGACCAGTAAGTCTCACGTCAGTTGTATGTAATCTCAGGGAACACCTGATAACTAGCTATTTTAGACAAGAATGGAAAAGAAAAGAATGGCTTTTTCAGGGACAGCATGGTTTTAGGAATGGTTTCTCTTGCGAGAGTCAGATAGTGTCATTGTTTCAGGATATAGCAGATGAAGCTGATGATAGTGGGAGGGTAGACGCCGTAATAATAGATTTCGCGAAGGCATTTGATGTTGTTCCACCCGATAAACTGGTTCATAAATTAATGTAATTGGGTAACCAGAGTTGTGGCGTGGATTGATGAGCTTCTTCGAGACAGGAAACAGAAAGTCCCAGTTGGACAACATTTTTTGACTCAAGCAAAGGTAAATTCAGGGATCCCTCAAGGAAGCGTTATTTGACCTCTCCTGTTTCTCGCGTTTATGAATGATCTGTCAGGCAATTTATATTCAATGATACGGATATTTGCAGATGACTGTATAATATATTGAGTTATTTAGTCCAATAAACGAGGATATTTTGCAGGGTGATCTAGATAGATTACATTTATGAGCGGAAAAAGATGACATGACAATAAATAGTTCGAAAAGCAAAACCATCACGTTTGGTAGGGACCGCAAATATAATGAAACTCAATATCGTTTAGGAAACGAAAATATTCCAAGAGTCTTGTCTTGTAAGTACGTGGGAATAATGTTTGATAGAAAATTGAGTTAGAAAAATCATGTAAACTGTGTCGTAGAGAAAGCCTGAAGGTCCTAGCATTTTACTATGCGCATACTAAAGCGTACTGCGAAAGCAAGAGAATTAGCTTATTTATCTCTGGTTCGTCCATTAATGGAATACGGGGCTGTTTGTTGGGACCCTTATAGAAACTCCCAAAAGGAATATTTGAATAGAGTACAGAGAAGAGCGTATAAATTTACTTTCCGAAGCAATAGGAAGAAAGTGGAATGGGAGTCTCTAGAAATTAGGAGGGTTAAGGCAAGACTCAGTGCTCTGTATGTCGGTTAACCAGCTTGGAAAGATATCTACATACCACTGGGTAGGCCTTCGTTATTTAGTAGGGGGAATCACAAGCACAAAATTCAGTTTAGGTCCCAGAGAACAGATGTTGGAAAATTTTCCTTTACAAATAGAACAAAAACTGACAGGAATAAGTTACCTGCGACAGTCTTGGACCTTTCCTCTATGTGTTCAAAGTTTTAAAAATAATTTAACTAATGATATTTTTAAACTTTATTAATTTAGTAAGTTAGGCTTATTAACAGTTATTTGATTATTACTGTTATTTTTATTGCTATTATTATTATTATTATTATTGTTGTGATAATTACTATTAACTACGTTCCTTTATTAAATATATAATTGTATTAAAATAGTATTGTATTGAAGTGTGGTGAAGTCTAATGCAGTATAGAAGTAGAAAGAGGAGTGAATTGCAAATGTTGTGAAGTGAAGTGAAGGGTAATTAAAAAGTCGTGTAGTCTTGTATTTAATAGTATAAAATAACTGTGCAGGTCAGCCAGAAAATGTAGTTAATGATACTATTGTTAGCATTTATTTTTATTATTTATTATTATTATTATTATTATTATTATTATTATTATTATTATTATTACATGATACAACAAATACACAAAGATTCATTAGTAAATACCACCATATCTGCTCTGAAAATTTTTACTATCTAGTAAATTACAATGCAAAACATTGGAAGTGATATCACCCTAAGAATTATTAGAAATATTTCGCTACTAAAATGTAGAAAAATGGATTTGCCAAACTTTACTGAATACAACCTGTAGGGATTTGACATCACCACACTGAATTCATAAAATACTTTACAGGCTAATGATTCATTTGAATATTATACATATAAAATTCATTATCAATACATATAAAATGATTGCTCTAATATTTTCCTGAGGGTCTGAGGAAAGCTTCACCTCCAGGATAGCATCAGCCTCGTAAGTTTATTACATGTTTATTAAACAAGGTGTCATTATATGAAGCAAAAAACATTGTTATTCATTTGATCATTCAACTTCATCAATCACTCACAATTGCTTTAATTTTTTCTGCTTATCAGCTTTTTTTAATCTCAGATCTCTGATGAAGACATGAATCTAGTAACATCTTAGATATTTCAATGTTTTACAAATAATAACATGAATAAATGCTAATATTTATTGAATTGTTTTTTCAATAACCTGGCAAAACATGCGTTTCCTATCGGTTATTGGGATGTTGAAAAAAAAAAACAAAATAGTTAACACAATGTTAAGCGGTGATCATTAACATTGATTATTTGATATTTTCCATAGGGGTAGTTTATAATGGCTAAACGTTTTCAACAATTGAACATTACATACCTTGAATGACCCGTTTTTATTTAATAAACTGCTACGTCCTCCCTGTACAGATGGCCGTGAAAAACTCTAGGTTTCGGTAGTTTCATAGAATGGAGAGTAGCGTCCAACAAACCACCTTCGATTGATTGATTGATTTTTTTCGTGTTTCCGGGCACGTCCACTGCTTTGGTCATTAGTCCCGTAAGTGAAGTGTATGTTTTCTCTCGGGAGATGACGGTGATCTTCCCCCACTGGATGGTGAGATCCGGCGCCGACCTACCGTCGGCTAGTGGGGTTTCCCCCTAACATCGGCTAGTGGGGTTTCCTCCTCTCCCACCAGCGGGGCACCGCCCCAGCCGGGACAAGCTCTAAGCTCCCGACCGGTCTCCCGGAATATGTCGAAGTGTAGTGCGTGTCAGTGTAAGTGTGTGTGTGTGTGTGTGTGTGTGTGTGTAAGGGGAGAGGATAGGACAGGACAAGGAAGAGGAAGGGAAGATCGCGCGCGGTCCATGGCTCGTTTGTTACTGGTACTGCTCCGGCATTCGCCTGATGCCGATCGAAGAAACCACGGAAAACTACCGATCAGAGCAGTCGGCCGCTAGAATTATCCTCCAGACAGCGACTCAATTCGACCTAGCTGGAAAGCTAGTGTCGAAAATCCTGCCGCAGTCGGGACTCGAACCTAGGACCTCCCGGTCAGAGGCACTGCAATCACCTTCGAACTCTGACGATATTTGTGGGATTGAAACTGAAATATAGTCTGTTGGGAAGGTAATATGACTTGACCACCAAGTTAGTTCTATGTATTTTCACTGGAAATTGCTACGGCATTAATACGTATTTACTAAACTGTAAACAAAAACCCTAAATCTCTATGAAATGTTACATCTTTATTTTGTTTTCTTTTAGTAAGTACGTTTTTTTAACAGCTCTTTTTACCAAGTACATGTCTTTGTTATATTTTAAAACGCTACAATAATTGAATTTTAGAAGTATTTAATTTCAAGCATTTAGGAATTCATGAAATTTTAGTGAAATGTTCGCCAATCTAAAAAAAATTTAAATATACTAATTAATGTTGTTTAAAAATATGTATGAACAGTGCGTAGATTTAGCACATGTACTCTGATTCGAATATTATAAAATGAAAACATCAAATTAACAGTTTCAGAAAGATGATGCTGAATGATAAATTGAATTGAAAATATTAACATAAAGTATATATACGTTCATTTAGAAATTCCTCTACTTGTGTAAATAAAGTAGCATTTTGTGATGTGTGATTCTACTCATGTGATCTTTCAACACACAAAATACATATTTCTTTCTTTGAAAACTTTAACATTCTTTTTATCCAATCCAATACAGTTTACAGTAAACAGCTAATAGGATGTTGCCCTATTTTTTAATGGTAATGGTTAAACAAGAGGAACAAATAGTTTCTAACTCTCGGTTTTAACAGGAGCCTTTGAAGAATATTACAGTTATTCCGTTGCTCAACATCCCTTTGATAGAAAAGTAGAAACTATCGTTTCGATGTAATGCACCTTGAAAAAGATTTGTTTATAATCAATTTCCTTCCTATTTGATAAATATATCGATTTGCCAATTGCAGGACTTAAAAGAGAATATAAAAACAAAATAAAATTTATGTTTATACTTGCCATAAAAAGACGGATTTAGCGTAATTAAATTGGCCACAGAATTTGTTTATAAGCTAAGTGCTTTTGAAGCGTAACAGGCAAAAGTGCAACATTGGAGAACTGTTTTCTCAGTATGCTTGTTTAAGTGAAAACAAATGCGATCATTCTAAAATGTTAATTTCTTATAAACAATTACAGATATCTCGAGAACGAAATATGATAGCACCAGTCGGATTCCGGAATTTTTCATTGCATTTAAACGCCATTCAGATGAGACAATAAAAATGGCAATATTTGCAAATTTATAAACAATTTCCAACTTTTGTAAATCTAAAGGGGGAAAGTCTCCAGATGTCCCAGAGCCGAAAATCGCGAAAGAACAATTTTGAAACAATTTATATTATAAACAAATTCGAAATATGCGTTTGAACGGCCGGGAAGGGTCTGCAAATGGTGCCTGAAATGAACATCTCAAAATTGCAGTTTGGCAAGAGTTACAAATCGATTGATAAAAGTTAGAACAATTGTTGCTAAAATGCTAAATATTTACTAGTCTATTGACAGTAATTCTGGACGGAAAACCTCAGTCAAATATTTTTTCATCGTGGCATACGCGCGGGCAAAATATCTCCTTCAGCAGGGAAATATGATGATATTTCCGCCTCGTACGTAAACGAACTAGCCCTCTCTCCCTGAGACAGCGTCCTTTCCACTCCTTGGAATGTCGCACCAATCAGAAACAACTGCCTGCTAGCGATTGGGCAACATGTCCCTCCCCCTGCCCTCCCCATGGCCGTGGGGGGACTAAGTTTATCGGCGCGGTTGGGAAGATGGAATTTTGCCGGCCAATTTTGGTGAGGGAAAGGATACATAAGGATATTACAACAATGTGAAAAACATGTTTCTTAGGACTTCACAGGAGGTGAATTCCTTAACTGGCACTATATAATAGTCTTCTATTCTCGATACGTAAATATAACAGATTGTCTTCAGCTAAGTAGGTAACTTGCTACACATAAACTGTCTCTTGGGTGATGAAATACCTGTGGGTGGGCGTTTTGTGGCCAATTCTGCTTCTCATACGAACAACCTGCTCTTTTCCGGATTTAAGCTTACGGAGATTTTACATTTCCTCCTTTCATTCAAATTCTCGAGAGGTGTTATTCATTGTTTTCTGCGTAACTACTGCTTATTTCTTTCTTCACTTTATCCTCCGAATTTTTAGTTTCTGGATCATATCTTCAATTTAATATTCACATTTTTTCTTGTTGTTTTATTAAAGGTTGTTAGACCGTGAACTGCGTATTTTAATATCTTATTACTTGCATTTTTAGTGCATATTTTTTAGTAATATTATTATAATAGTTTCCTATTTGGAGAGTTCGCAGTTCCAGAAATTGAATCTTTCAGGATTCGATTCCGAGAAAATACAGATTTGGATTAGTTATTAATACAATTTTCAAGTTGGATTATGGTTTGACCAAACTTAATATTCCGAATACATGTTGAAAAAGTTAATCATTTCTATTCCATTAAAACAATCAGGATTTATAGTAGCATTTGAAACATTTATTATTTGGATTGAGACTCAAGTAAACATAAGAGTTATTCCATCTCCATTCACTCTCTTGAAAAACTGCATTATCTTAATTTACAAAGAATGACAGCAATTTGAATAACTGACATGAGGATGCGGATTTAAGGAAATTTAAAATTACCTATTTGTGGCAAAACTAAAGGCCTTTTTGCACCAAGCTCGCACTTCAAAGCATTGCGCCTTTGATGGCTGGTAGCCAATCTTTATTTGAAAGTCGAACAAAGAATGCAAAGTATTGATTCCAAATCAAAATTGTGAATACTGAAGATTGAATGGAATGCGGAGTAAAATTTGAGGTGAATTCCTCGTCTGCCATGCCCTCACACACGATGCCTTTGATCTCTTTGATGATCGCGTTTCACATTACGCCCTGCTTGCTTTAAAGGTCGGATGGCAATCATCGTATCGCTCAGTTCCTTTATACTAAAGTA
>BLKR01016025.1:0-39513 GCA_011170035.1 Teleogryllus occipitalis
TAGATCTCGCAAGACCCCTTCAGTGTTCTGCCGCGCACAGCTGTTGCCAGCGCAGAATAGCTTGTATGCTCTGCGCTGCTGGTAGAAATCGTCGAGACTTCTTTCTCGCTTTAGTTTAGAGGCTGCTTACGTTCTCTGTGAACAGATTCTCTATCTTGTAAAATTTCTTCCTTTGCTGTTCATTTAGTTTCTACATCTTGAGAATAATATTTGTTTATTAAATGTACATTTCTTTACTCTTTGAATTCTCACTTTTCGTTTCTCTCGCTAGGCTTTGTTGGCAGGTATTCACTTCTGTATAGTCTTCATGTGGTTTCTATTTCTTCTTTTTACTCTTTATTACACTGATCTGTGTTTTCTTCTGTCGCTAAGAATGTATTACCACCATTTGCTTCTCAGCAACCTGAAATTCTTCACTGGCATGGTATTCACGTTTTATATCTCTTCCCCTGTCAAATTACGAAGTTTTTCTTTCGGACTTAAACACCTGCAATCATTACGTGGAATCAATTCTCAGTGACTGATTTTCTTTATACCCCAAGTTTTCGACTTCATATCTCTCTCGCTGGAACTGCCAGTTATTACACTATACGTACGTATATACGGAGTAATATACAAAGTATGGAGAAAGTTATGTAACAAAAAGTGAATATATCCAGTTGCTAAGTTAAGAAAAAAGTCCTCTAAAATGTGGTGTAGCCAGAATCCCTGTTTTGTGGGTCCTTGATATCGAAACGTCAATTGACGCCTAAACGTTCGTCCATCTGTGAACACTACTAGCACCTAAACCATTCGTAATTTTTTTTCCAAATTGAGAAACCCTGTCCATCTGTCTGTAGCTGAAGCTTTGAAATGTTGAAATAAAATATTTAAAATTTGTGGGTACTTTACATGATACCCCTAGAACATTTTCAAAATTTTCTCATATCGCCTCCAAATGTTTTCTTTAAATTTCTTGTAATAATATAGTAAAATACACCTACAAAGGTGGCATAGGCCTGTTTATCTCTGTTAACTCTGAATTTTTGAAAATTCAAAAGTTTAAATTTTTCCGCGTTTTTCTACAACTACAAAAATGAAGATAGAGATATTTCCTTCAAATAAACTTTGTTCTCCATATTTAGTTCTTTTTTATGTCATGTATATCTTTTTGAAACTTTTAGTAGTTTTCGCGGAATAATGTGTGCAACATGTGCAATATAAAAAAAACAGAATTTTTTCGTAACGCCTCCAAATGTTTTATGTAAACGTTTGGAAGGAATAGTGCTAAATGCACTCTGTGAGAGGACATAAACGTCATTTTCCTGGATCCTTTTGTTGCTTTTTTTCAAAAATTACGAGAATGTAGTTTTTTTACTTATCTCTCACGTCGTTCATATTTACGTTAGTTGCAATTTGTTCACATTTATGAGTTCAAGTGCTTTAAATATTGCCATATAAAGTTTCTCGACTACTCAAGAGTTTCTGTTTAACTGAGCTCGATATTCCGAATTTTTGCGCTCTTTAATATGACATAAAGTTAAATTTAGGGTATTCTTTTTTTTCTTCAAAAAGTACGAAAATGTAATTGTATTAAGATCTGTCACGTCGTTAATATGCACATTTCCAGCAATTTGTAAACACTATTGCTTTTGTGTGTGAATGTGCTTCAAATGACGTCTAATGAAGTTTTTCTAAAACTCAAAACTTTTCTGTGAAAAAGCGCTTCAAATGTTCAATTACACAATTACAGTAACGCTTAAATGTATTTTTTTTAAAACGGCTGCAAATTTTTCAGTGAAAATTTCCATTTTTACTCTTCTTTGATATTCTTAAATTAATATTTCGTTTCTACAATTCGAAAATTGAAAGATTGAGAAAGATTAGAATTACTTTGGACGGAAATAGATGGCTGCTGACAAGAGTATGTGACAAGTTCAAATAGCTAGCTAGTTTCCATTTCTATTTGCACCGTCGTTGGCTCTTGGGTTTTGATTCTTCATTATCTCGCTCTAGTTGTTCTCTTCATTTCATGAACGTCTTCTTCATAAGGTCTCGTTTCTATCATTGCAACCCACCCGCCTTCTCTTTAGTTTACACTGGCTTTCTCTCTTGTCCCCTCAGTAACCTTTACCTAATTGTACCCATTTATCCATTTTCTGACTTCGCTTGGCTTCTCACGTAATCCTGGAATCTCCTTGCTTCCATCATTTCTCGACCGTTTCGCTCCACTGTCATAATCCCTTTCTAAACCATATCCTCCACTTCCAAAATCTAGCTCCACCCTCAGTCATGCAGCGAGCCGTATTAACAACTTTTTATTTTCCCTCTCAACGACCCGTGTTTTATATCCGTCCCTCTCACACAAAATGTTTCCAACAGTTGAGCTGGCCCTCTTTCCACCCGTTTTCACGTTCCGTCTCTCACTTTCTTATCACCGTTCCCACCTGCGTTTACTCGCTTTATTTTTCGCCCTTGACATCTCCCTCCGTTTGGTGGGCGTGTCAACGGCCGCTACTGTGGACGTGTCGTGCTTCGCGTGCTCTGAGCTCGGCGGCGCTCTCAGTGCGACCTCTGCTGTCACTCGACGCTCGTTATGGTTCCTCCTTGGCGCCTCTCGCCTCTCAGCGCTGCCACTGCGCCGGACGGAGCAACCCTGCACTACTGCTCCGGAGGTCACTCGTGTCGGTGACTCTTTTTGCCTTCTGATTGATTGATTTTTTCGTGTTTCCGGGGGGCGTCAACTGCTTTGGTCATTAGTCCCGTTAGTGTAGTGCATGTTTTTTCCCTCGGGAGATGGCGGTGATCTTACCCTGCTGGATGGCGAGATCCGGCGCCGACCTACCGTCGGCTAGTGGGGTTTCCCCCTCACCAGGACTCGCCCACCAGCAGGGCACCACCCCAGCTGGGACAAGCTCTAAGCTCCCGACCGGTCTCCCGGGATATGTGTAGTGCATGTTAATGTAAGTGTGTGTGTAAGGGGAGAAGATAGGACAAGAAATGGGAAAGACAGATCGCGCGCGATCCGTGGCCCGTTTGATAGGGTACTGCTCCGGCATTCGCCTGGTGTTGATCGGAGAAACCACGGAACTACCGATCAGAGCAGCCGGCCACTGTCTGCCTTCTGCAACGAGCCAAAACAAGCTTACTTGATTGTCTGGAAAGACAATGGAATCGTTTCTTTCGGAATGAGCGTATTTCCACTATATTAAAACGTTATGTAGAGGTGGATACTTATCTTGATTTCATAAGTAGAATGACAAAATATTGTTTATGGTAAAAGATAAAATGAAAAGTACTGTAAGTGTGAAAAATAAAATACGCTGCATAAAAAGTTTTTTTTTCAATGTCTTCAAATTATCAGTGGAAGAACTTCTGTTTCAGAAACAAACAATTTAATTACATTCGCTGTATAGTTACAGAATTATGAATAGAAAGTTTTATGGAGGTACATAGAGCTAAATACCATCAATGAACATGATTGAAAATAAAATCATTTTTGTAAATGTTCCTTTATTGCAGTTCCTAGTTAAACTTTTCATTCCAATTCGGTTCTCATGATGAGTGCTCATAGCGTTCTTACTGATTATAAAACTTATGATGTCATAATATATCTTAATGCAAACAATCATAGGAACAATAGGACATTGGTGTGCGATTTCTTTTAACGCCAACTTTTAAGGATGAAAAGAAGTCCAGAAAACACGGTATTTTCTTAACTAGTGGATATACGCAAACTGATAAAAAGTTAAATCCAATTCGATTTGACATACGTGGTTTTCATAGGGCAAGAATAAAGATTGTATGTTGACATAAATTGTTTTTGTTTTAAAGCCTTATCAGACTTGCTCGTTTGTCTAAACAGTTAATTTATATATTAAGCTAAGAGATCCGAATTTACTCAGGAAGTAAACAGTTGAGATCAACATCTTTGCGGCTTATCCTCCATCGATCGTAGCGCAAACCTCTACTATCATCAATACAGTCCTCATTGATCTTACATTACCTTTATATCTGTCCGCAAGTCATTCAGATACACATTTTTACCGCTGTATTGTCACCAATGTCTTTGCTGAGACACAATTCTTTTTTGTATTGTAGAGAAATTTCATCGCTTCGTGTACATTGAAAATAATAGTTTCACCAATAGCCACCAATTTCATGGTTAATCAATCCCTTCACCATGTTTTTGTCTATTCCTGCGGTCACTGTCACATTACGAACTACCTTGACTGTACCAGTTACATATATCATCGTACCCAATCCTCTCTTCATATGCCTTTCTGGTGGTCACTTTTACCATTGTCATTGTTACCAATATATCTATTGAAACGATTTTCGGATTGAGTAGGAAATCAACCACTTACGAACCACATAAAATCGGAGGTAATGCTTACTTACGCATCAATTTCACACGCAGTCGTCACTTCATATTCACCTCTACCATCTTCCCCTTTCTTAAATATTTCCCTTCTGTATTCCACAGTTTGCGCCGTCGTACGATTTTTATCACTATTACAATCACTTTACATTTTAAAATAACTATAGAGTAGCCATAACTCTGTAGAGTTATTGCTGTGATTCTCATTCTTATTATTGATTGATTTTTTCGTGTTTCCGGGCGCGTCAACTGCTTCGGTCATTAATCCCGTTAGTGTAGTGCATGTTTTTTTCTCGGGAGATGGCAGTGATCTTCCACCGCTGGATGGCGAGATCCGGCGCCGACCTACCGTCGGCTAGCGGGGTATCCCCCTAACCAGGACTCTCCCACCAACGGGGCACCGCCCCAGTTAGGACAAGCTCTAAGCTTCCGACCGGTCTCCCGGAAAATGTGGTAGTGTAGTGCATGTTAGTGTAAGTGTGTGTGTAAGGGGAGAGGATAGGACAAGGAAGAGGAAGGACAGATCGCGCGCGGTCCGTTTGGTAGGGTACTGCTCCGGCATTCGCCTGGTGTTGATCGGAGAAACCACGGAAAAACTACCGATCAGAGCAGCCGGCCGCTAGAATTCTCCTCCAGACAGCAGCTGAATTCGACCTAGCTGAAAAGCTAGTGTCGAAAATCCTGCCGCCATGAGGACTCGAACCTAGGACCTCCCGGTTAGAGGCGCTGCAGTGACATCAGTTGATGCACTGAGCTACCGCTACCGGTCATTATTATTATTATTATCCTTTATCACAATTTAACTTGTTTCCATACGTGTATCTCGGTTACCATGAACAAGAGATGCACGTTCCAACTGTCATAATCAGCACTGGATCAACCATCAATGTTCAGAAACTTCCTCACGATGTTACATGTGTCCAGTATTACAATCTTTTGCATCTGGATGTATAACCCCTTCTTCAGATGCAGTTCAGCTAGGGATTCATGTAGGAACTTAGGAATTTCACCAGTGGCGCCTAGAATTATTGGTACAATCGTCACCATTTCCACGTCGCTCCACATTTCCTTTATCTCGTTTGCCAGAGGTTGATATTTTAGAATTTTTTCACTTCTTTTCTTTGGGATGTTGTGAGCTAACGGGACTGCGACATCAATCAGATACACCTTTTTGTTTTTCTTGTCATGCCATACAATGTCCGGTTTATTAGATGATACAGACCTATCTGTTATTATGGACCTGTTCCAGTACATTTTGTGATTATTTGTGTCAATGACTGGTTCGGGTGTGTACTTATAGTATGGTGTTCGGTTACCCGTCAAAAGGTTATTATTGTGGCATAGTTGCTGATAAACCACTTTACAAACGTCGTCATGTCGTTTTGTATATTCTGAGGATGCTAGAGAGCTGCATCCACTGATAATGTGATCTATATTTTCCCTATGTTCTCCACATAGCCGACATTTGTCATCACGAACGTTAGTGTCTTTCAGGATAAATTTACGGTAGTTTTTAGTTGATACTACTTGGTCCTGAATAGCTACCATGAAACCCTCTGTTTCCGCAAAAAGTTCTCCCAAGCACAGCCATTTAATTGACGACTTACGGTCCATCAGTTCTCCCTCTATCTGGTATGGATAGCGTCCATGAAGTTGCTTCTCTTTCCAGTTGCTGATTTTCATCTCATTGGTCTGTATTTGCTTTTGTAGGTTCATTTTTTCATCAGACAGATTCAATGGTGTAATTTTCCGGTCAATGTATGTTACAATCCGATGTATCTTGCTTCCATTAGCTTTTTCGTGGAAGTACTGACGCAGTCTCTCCAGTTGTTGGTGATGGAGATTAACAATATCTATGACACCTCTTCCTCCTAAAGATCTAGGTAGGTGGAATCTCTCAACTGCGCTTTTAGGGTGGTGACATCTAAATCTGGTGCAAAGTACTCTGCAGTTTGTATTAAATGCATCTAGTTCAGTTTGTGTCCATTTGACAATACCAAAGCTGTAGGTCAGCACTGAAATTACATAGGTATTTATAGCCTTAATTTTCCTGCCAGCACTGAGTTTAGTTTTCAGAATTTTACTCAGACGTGTTTTAAATTCCTGGGTAATGTTAGATTTTGTAATTTTTTGGTCAACATTAGATCTTTGTAAATATCCAAGATATTTGTAATATTCCTCAGGATTCATGGCATGAATATGTTCGTGTTTAGCATTTCCTTCTCCAAGGGTGTAATCCATCTGATGTTGCCACTTTCCTTTCCGCAGTGCATTTAGTTTACATTTCTCAACGCCAAAATGCATTCCAATATCATTGCTAAATTTTGCAGTAGTGTCAAGCAAATGATTAAGCTTTTCTCTTGTGGTGCTGAATAATTTTAAGTCGTCCATGTACAGCAGGTGGGATAAGCGTACATGATCGATCTTGCTGTTGATTTTGTAGCCCATTTGATCTTTATTTAACAAAGTCGATAGGGGATTCATAGCAAGGCAGAACCATAGAGCGCTAAGAGAGTCTCCTTGGAAGCTTCCCTGTTTAATATGTATGTCTCCTGCATTGACATGATTATTTTGCGTGCAAATGTGCAATCTGGTTGTCCACCTTTGCATCTGTGCCTTTAGAAACGATACAACCAATGGGTCTATTTTGTACATATCAAGCACATCAATTAGCCAGGAGTGAGGTAAGCTGTCGAAGGCTTTTTGATAATCAATATAAGCTGTATATAACGTCCCTCCTGTTTTCTTCACATGTCCACAGACTGCCGCATCTATGATGAGCTGTTCCTTGCAGCCTTGTGACCCCCTCTTGCAGCCCTTTTGTTCTTCAGCCAGGATGTTATTGTCTTCAAGGTGCTGATAGATCTTATCTGTTATTATGGAAGTTAGTAGTTTGTATAAAGTTGGTAAGCATGTAATAGGCCTATATTTCCCGGGATCAGAGCTGGGTATTTTGGATTTTTATTATTATTATTATTATTATTATTATTATTATTATTATTATTATTATTATTATTATTATTATTGTTATTATTATTATTATTTCAAAATATATTTTAGTTATATTGTATTAGTGTGTGTGTTTCATTCTAATATGTATAAAAATTGTACTGTTCTGCCAATCTTTCAAGAAACCTATTTTTAGAAATATTTATCTCTCTAACAATCTCTTCCTTCGCCATTTCCACCGCCACGTGTCCCCGACCTCCATTCCCTCTTTCGCAGCCGTCGCCACAACATTCGGCCCTCCCTGCGTTACGCAAACAGCCCCGGTCCTCACAGAGCCCCCCTCCGGGTTTGCGCCCCTCTTTTTATTTGAATTTCCCTGGAAGCGGAAATCCTTTCCTGCGTAATTGACTCCCATTTCCTTGGAAATCGTAATATGTACAGTAATTTTCTGCCGAGAGCCAGGAGACGTTTAAAGGATTGCGAACGTGTGGATTTTCCCCAGAGAGGAGACAGTGGAAAGCCATTGGGAAGGATGGCTCGTGAGAGAGAAACCTTGAAAAAAATGTTCGTGCGGAAAATCCGCTTTAAAAGAGGAAAGCACTCGAGAAAAAAGGTCCACGTGTATATTGCTGCGGCTCGCTCTAACGTTGGTGTCATAAAATAAACAATGTATCTTCATTGTAGCAGGCAGTGAAAATTTTACAAGATATTTTCGTTCTTAAATAGTGTTAGTTTTGATTGAAGATTTTAGTAGTGTAAAATTTATGTATTCCGAAATTATTTTAAAAATGTAGTATAATTGAATTCTTAAATATAGAACAAGTAACTACTTTTTTTAAATTTTAATACTTTGAGTATGAAGTCTGTTGGACATTTGCGTACTAAAATAACCCACGACCAGACAACAATAATCGTAACAGTTATTACAATTAACGTAACAACACGAAACTACATTGTTATTAACACTTCAGAAGTGCAGGAATCTGCCTTTTCGTGCTATTAAACGTGAAGAACATTAACACATTAACGACCAGTGGTGCATCAGCGCACCGAAGAGAGTATCATTTTTTCTGAGATTATTTATGTACGAATTTCTCTCTTTTTTTGTGTTAATACTTTTCTAGGAAAATTATATTTTATTGTATTATTGATTTATATTTACTATTACCTGAGCCATGCGATTAAATTGATTATCAAACTTAACAGTTATGGGAAAGACATATCTTGCTAAAAAAAGTGCTTAATTTATTCTATAAATGAAGTTTGCATGGAGTTTCGACATATAACTCCTAGTATGTTCGTCACGGTGTTAATCTAATATTTTTGCCTTATATTATTTTTGTAATAATCACATTTCAATATCGCGCGCATTTCAATTTGAACTTCGATTTCCCAAGTTTTTTTCTGTAATTTATGTCACTGATTCTGATAGTAACTAGTGTCACTTCGGTTTGCTGAAAATTATTATACAAATGTATATTGCAGCATTTCTGTTTTTTAACTTGCAAACAATCCCATTGTTTGGATTAATTTTTTTTCTTCAGATATTTACGTATTGGGGTTTGAGTGCGTCTAAAACAACAACTAAAATAAAAAATTATTTCTATACAACAAAATAAAATAAAATATTAAAATATTATTAAAATAAGAACGTTTGCATTCTGTTTTATTCACATTTTTATTCTATTAATCTTTTCTTCTTCTTAAGCACCGCGAGTACCTGAAAGCAGAGCCACACTCAAAGTCTTGGACCTCTCTCGCGGCGTTACCCCTTGTTGATGTAAATTAATTTTTTTAGTTTATTTATTGTCGTATCAACGGCGATGGTCATTATCGACAATTAAATAATACATTTGGTTGTTTTAGTTACAGTAATAACAAATATGTTAACAAAAATTGACATGGTTTCTTAAATTGTTGACAATAGTTAATAACTATTATATATCAGTAAATATTTGATTTTTTTGCAAAAATTAAGGATTTTTTCTTGGTATTTAGGGGATTCCAAAATTCAGGTAAATGAGTCATCCTGCAGAATTTGTTGTTTAAGAGTGTTGTAATGAGGGCAGTGGTTAATTACATGGTTTAAATTAAGAAGAATGAAGTAACATGAAATGATATAAATTTTCTTTGACGTTAAATTATCAT
This sequence comes from Teleogryllus occipitalis, assembly GCA_011170035.1. Lineage (NCBI taxonomy): Eukaryota > Metazoa > Arthropoda > Insecta > Orthoptera > Gryllidae > Teleogryllus > Teleogryllus occipitalis. Next base: position 9,458 of record BLKR01016025.1, read on the forward strand.
TATTGGGGTTCAAAAAATACATTTATAGAAAATCATACATTTTATCCAATATTTCAAGGGACAGTTTGTAAAGCGTTGACATGATGTATTGGGACTTTTCACAAAAAAGGCACGATTGTGGATATCTAGTATTCCTGCTATTTTATTGTACATGTCGGTCACTCCGCAGCCATGCTTCTGTTGCATGAAATCAGGGACACGATCTGTTGGACCTCTTCCCGCAGCTGACAAACGACAGCGGTCGCGCAGCGCAGTTTCCGTCTATAAATCGGTGCATATCGCCCGCCGGTGACCGCGACCTTCCACAGCAGCGCGTTGTTAATTAAATAGCACCAAAGAACATAACCCCACTCCCGGAGGTCCGCCAATTAGTGTGCGCCGGCGCGGTGTCTCTGCAACGGATGCAGCTCGTTGGTCGCCTGCCTCAATGATAGGCCACGTTTGAAGGGAATGTCTGCGGACGAACTGCTGATAAGCTCATAGCACAGATGTCTGTTAATTTATGTGGTATTGGAGAAACACTTTGCTCGACGAAAAGCGTTGGAAATGTAATATACTGGTGTTCCACCAACTAGGGATTCTCCTTATAATTATTAATAACTTCACAATATCGAATTGCAGTTTTCAATCAACAATGCGGGATCATAAGGCAAGTAATATGACGCAGAAATATTGTTTGTGATAATTTTACTTTTCGTGAAATTTAATTATCTTTGAATTTTTTTAAATGGAACTTCATACTTTTTCACTAGCAATGGATAGATCATAAAACGATGAATTCAATAATGTACCATTTGTTAATGTTTTGTTAATAATTTAGGTATAAAATTATACTTCCTACCATGTGGTTTTAAATTATATGGACAATAATTCTTTTTAGTATCTCCAAGAACTGTTGCCTTTGGGGATGATGGCCATTGCGGCAGTTATGGGGCGAGGGGAAACAGAGAGAGATGGCATTGAGGAATACATACATAACTATAGGAATGCAAGGTGTTGACGCGAAGGACATAGGAAGAAACCTCAGGTTTAACGAAAAATAATTCATCAGATATCTTGTTCATTCATCAGATTACTGTTATTTGTAAATTTATTTTGATATCAACTTCTAAAAGTATTTCGAAGTATTTATGGTTTTGTTCATTGGCATACTGGTGTGCTAATAGCAAATTGATTAATAGTAAATATTAATATAAAGTTTTTATCTATGATCTGATGAATTATCACCAGTTGTTATAGTGAAATATTCAAGCCTCCTACTTGAAGTGTTTTCAAATGCTGGCTTGTTCCTGCAGACATTATACATTGAGCTCGATTCATGTTAAGTTTGAAAATTATTATTTTCCTAATAATACCAATTTTTATAACGTTCTTTTTGATAATTGATGCTTTGAATGTCAATCTGTGGCCGTAAAGTTCATTTCTGATGAATCACTGGAAAAATTATTTCTTTTTGATCGTTAACATGGATGTTTCTTCCTGAGGTTCAACCCTCGGGTGCACACCATGGAATTCTCTCGTTACGCCTCTATTCCTCACTGCCACTCACCTCTGCCTTCTCTCTTTCCGTAATAAACTCGGCAACGTGAGGGCTACCTTCCCAAAGGCCACCGTTGCAAAGAGCACTGAAGGAAATATAGTCCGTTTAGTTTCAAATCGCATGTCAGATAGTATAATTTTATATTCAAATTATTACCAAAATATTAACAAATGATACATCATTGTATTTGCGCCTTCGATAATGTTTTCACTTCTAGTGAAAAAAATATTTTTAAAACATCAAAAATTATTAAATATCTCTAAAACTAAAAATATTACAAACAATATCTCTTCGGCCTATTAATTGGCCCATTATTCCCCATTGTCCGGTGGAAACTGCATTTCGATTTCGTGAATTTTTTAGGTGGAATGGAAGTGGTCCTTAATTGGTGGGACTCAAAATACATGGATTCAAATCATGACAGCGTTGGTCAATATACGTACGTAGATCATAAATTTTTTCGGCTAAATGAATTTTTTTTTTGCTCAATGTCTCAGAATGCATTGTTTTCTCATCAGATCTACAAAAATATAAACAACACAGTTTGCACTCAAATTGTAACCATATTATATGATACAATAAACACTACAAATAAGTTAAAGAAGACAACTAAACTTTCACGCCGATCATTGAAACGTAAGTTATAGTTTTATGTACTGAAGGACTTTTCTCTATATAATCCTGTACCACATCGAATTCATTCTCAGAAATAAGATAAAGGTTTCGATCCGATATTCCTTACACACAGCAAAGCATAAATGTTTCCGTGGTGTAGCGTCATTAGTTACATCAGAACCACAATATTTACACAAAAATGAGTAATTAATGTGTCAAATATGTAAGTGGGATTATCTTACTTTTGTCAAAAATGTGTGTAGAACTATGTAGAGCGGACCACTCAATGTATTATTTTTTTACTACAAATATACAATCATCTTGTTTAAATTTTGGTAGGAGTTATTTGATCATTTTGTGTGGTAATATTTTGAGTTTAAAACTGAGTTGTTTCTATTTTCTTACACTTATGAGAGAAGAATATATCTAAACGATAGCAAACTAAAACAGTTTTCATCAAAATATTTTACTTGTCTCTTCATCGTTTGTGAGTCTTGAGATTTTAATTGTTTAATATAACTGACAATGAATTCTTAAGAAACGTAAGTGCATTATATGTAGGTTTCTTGTGAGCTGTAGATACTGACCCGTTGTCGATATGAATACTACGAAGTATCTTCATAATTTCTATTTATAATTGAGAAGAATTGGAATAAACACGAGAAAATAAATAATTTATTTGGGGTTAAACTATTTCTAAGAACAAATTTGCTCAAGCATCTTTGATACTAATTTCAAATAAAATTTAATTCTTGGCAAGATTTCTTAAAATTGTTTTTAATAATGATCATTTCTTTAATAATTGGTACAATTTGTGGCTTGTCCACAAAGCAATGGAAACAGAAACGACTCTTCTTACGGACTCATTAGTGCCGGACAGATATATAGTGCATTCAGTGATTTCACGAAAGTAGATAAAGGCCGTATGAATCAAAGTATTGGTGAGAGATTCTCTAAAAAATACACTCAATAATATTTGGTCGAATCATTTTCAGTTTTTCTTACTGTCTTTTTTTCTGTGCATTGCATTTAGAAATGAGTGAACTCAGCGAACGATAGATTTCTTTACATTTTATGCTTTTTTATTGTTGTTGCCAAGAGTTGCTCTTTTAAAAAACACATTCAGACTGTGCATAGAGGTCACGGAACGAGGCTCCCCCAAAACGGAACGATCCTGTTCAAATCGGGACATATAGTCCCATTATCCACACCCCTATGTTCTTCTTTCCGGGGGAGCTCGCGCACAGCAGCACGGCCGCTCAGGAGCGCCCCTGGCGGTTGCCGGCGGCGGCGCACGCGCGGGCGATGCCGCGGCAACAACGAGCAAAGCCGATTAGGGGCGTGTTACATTTTTAACGTGAGCTTTGTGCTTTTGTCGATCGCTCCATTCAAACGACCGCCGCCGCCGCCCTCCTCCTCCAAATCCGCGGCTGCGGCAGACACGCTCTCGCTGCTCCCCATGCCCCCGCCATTGCCCCGCACCCGCCCCAGCCCCCGCGTGCGCCCCGCCCCCGCCCCGGCCCGCCCCGCTCCGCCCCGCTCCGCCCCCGCCCCGCCCCGCCCCCGCCCCGCCCCGCTCCGCCCCCGCCCCCGCCCGGCCCCCGACCCCGACCCCGCCCGGCCCCCGCCCCCGCCTCCACCCGGCCTCCGCCCACACCTCCGCCCCCGCCCCGCTCTCTGCCTGAAGCGTGCCACTCGCTTATTGACCTCTCGGCCCCGCGGCCGCAGCCCCGATGCGATTGCGCTGGTGGCGCTCGCTGCGGAGTGGTGCTTAAGGTAATGCGCATGCGCTGCTACTCGGTCACACGGAACTCTTTATCTACCTTTTGTTAATTTTTATTTATTAATTTTCTATTTATTTATTTTTTATTTTACACTGATTTAGGTATTTTTTCTTCCTTTTGACGACTATTTTTAACCATTATAATGGTTTCATTATCTGATCAGATGTTTGTTGTACCAGTCACACAGAATTTCTTGGCTCTAAGAGTTGACATTTTGGAGATAAGTTACAGAATTGTTAAGGGTTTCCCTGGCATTTTAATGTCTTTCAGTTTATGGTTATCTTCTATTTTAAAATATGCCTTTTTATGATATTTCTCCCTTCGTTATGTTTTTTTAGTTCTTTTATTGCGTTCCTAACTTTGGAGCTTTGATTACGTTGCAATTATGTTTCGTTCAGTTATTGCTTTCTTAGTGCTGATGATAATTTCTCTGATGATTTTATTTTGTGTTAATGTAATGCCCTGTATGTTGTCTGTAATCGGTCTGGAATGATTGCTAATAAACTTGCGCAGTTTCTTTCACTGAATTTTGGTCAAATGGAAATCATTCATCATGTTGATCTGTATCGTTACAATAAATGCTTGTTCGCTTACGCTTTTGAGCGCAGCCTATCCGAATAAGCTTGACTCTCACCCTGTAGCGAATAAGATGTAAAGCTAAGTGATGAGGAAACACATGGATAATGGTGAGTCAACATTACCATTTGCATTCTGATGGTGCAGTCAACCTCAGCAGTAATGGTGATGTACAATCGATGTTCGAGGCGACGGCAGCGCGAAGGTAATAGAAGCGGCGTCTCTGATGAACACGGCGATATTGCTGAGATGAGACTATAATTCTGGTCAGGGCTATGACGTCCGCCGCTGCTACCACCTTCAGTCTCGCCGTCGCCACCGCCAGCGCAATCGCAGTACCACCACCTCAAACACCAATACCTGCACCACCCTCCATCACGACGGCGATTACCATCACCACCACTGTCCCAAACTAACATCGGCACCACCATTACTACCACTACTACCATCACCACCACTATCATCACCATCACCACCTCTACCATCACCACCACGACGAATACCATCTCCAACACCATTCCAAACTAACACCGGCACCACCGTCATCATCACCACCACCAACCTTATCACTACAACCCGCAACACTTTCTTCAACACCAGTACTTCCAATGTCAACACCTGCACCATTTCTACCACCACCACTCTCCATCACGACGACTACTATCATCACCTCTGCGCCTAACACCGGCGCCATCGTCACCTCCAACACCAACACCTGCATCAGTAATACCACCACCATCACCACTAACTCCAACATCAATACCTGCACCACTCCTTCCACCACTGCCACCCTCCACCACGATGACGTCTACCATCACCACCACTGCCCCAAATTACATCGGCACCACCGTCATCACCACCACCACTACCATCACCACCACCACCTCTACCATCACCACCACCACCACCTCTACCATCTCCAACACCATTCCAAACTAACACCGGCAACACCGTCATCATCATCACCACCACCACCCTCACCACTATCACCAAAACACCAGTACCTCCAATGCCAAGACCTGCACCACTTCTACCACCACCACCACCACCCTCCACCACAACGGCGATTACCATCACCACCTCTGCCCCAAAGTAACATCGGCACTACCATCATCACCACCACCACTACCATCACCCCCACTATCACCACCACCACCACCTCTACCATCACCATCACTACCATCCCCAGCCTCCGACACGACGACGACTCCCATCTCCACCACTATCCTAACTAACCCCGGCACCACCGGCACCGCCACTGCCGTCGCCGACTCCACCGCCAGCGCGTCGATATCACCGCCACGCAGCCCGCGGCCGTTTTCATTAGTTGGAGGCGGCGGCGGCGGCGGCGGTGCGGGCGCCACAGGTTGCCGCGTAACACGTTAAATTGACCGTAATGGGGCGACGGCGGCGAGTGGGTCGTCTACCGCCTGAGGCGCTGCCATCTTACGTGGAAGCCTCGAACGCCGCCTCCGCCGCGCCACCTGCGTCGCTACCTTAATTAAAACGCCCGCCCACACGCCCGCTCGCCCGCTGCCCCAAGCGCCGTGTACGGCCTCCCCTGTCGGCCCTGTCGGCCCTGTCGGCCCTGTCTGCCCTGCCGGTCCTGCCGGCGGCGGCAGCTTCAGCGAAACCCACCCACGCGCCTCGGCGCACACACGCGATACCCCGCAACTTGAAACAAACTCCCTACGTCACATTTTACACCACAGCCCGTCACTCGACTCCTCGCCACACACACCCGCGACCCCTCCCCATTCCACACGGCGTACACTGGTTCACAACAGACCTCACCACACCATATCACACCATTCATAACCTGCCTCAGCACTCGCAATATACCAGATCACTCACAATGCAACATAACTCACAGCTCGCCATTGTATTCACTCTCATGCCACACCACGCTACGTACACTACTCCAAACCAAACCTTCCCATACCACATCACTCCACTATATATAACATGGCACGCACACACTTTAGCACACGCTACACCATTCTCAGTACTTACTGTACACCACTTGAACGTCCCACATTACGCATCCCATTAGTATATTCTATATCACTCAACACAGTTATTCTGTCTCACATAATTTCGGAAACATACCACGTTACTTAGCACATTACTCTCCACATTACATCACACACTACGAAAATATGCAAAACATAATTATAATGACAATGGTAAAATGTACTAGGCCCTCTACATACAGTTCATAGCGTGCGTAGCAACCGTATGCAGACTACACACAAGCACAACCATATCACATTCCACTTCAAGAATTCACCACAACATGTCACCACGCTATACTACACTACAAACAAGTTTCAACCCCTACCGAGATGATCATTGGTATATATATCTTCACTATCGTATTCACAGGAATAGCAATGTTCTGTGATATGAAAAACAAGGATAGCTTGTTGACCTAAACATTTTTCGCACCTTATTTAATCATCATTTTCTCGTGTGACTTACGACAAAATATATCCTTCGAACTTTAGCCTTTGGAATACGCCTGCGCATATTTTTAAAAAAAACTTTAACTCGGAGGAAAGAGTTGATGCTCTCGAGTCGCACCATACGCTTCTGGAGTCCAGTTTCTGCAGAGCTCTTTTTTCTAGGTCGCTCGCGGCGGAGGATAGAAGAAACGATAGCTCCCCTCTGGAAGTTCAGCCAACCGTGCGACTCCAGCAAAGCGATCGTTCTCACAGCGCAAATAGAAGACCCAAAAGAAGAACAAGACGGAGAAGAGCATCGCTACTTGCCAACGGGCGTTCGTTTGCGGAAGGTTCGGTGTTCGAAGCGACTTCTAAGAAAATTCTGTTCCCGTTGGCTGTCTTTTGTAGCCGTTTGTGCCAAAGGACGCCCGTTCTGATGAAAGAGTCAGTCGCTGCTCTGAGAATCAGCCTTTTATTTCGCGGAAGTCAAGCATTAAGACACGGATTTACCACGAATAGACACAATAGATGCAATGTCCGATGGATAGGAATTTTGTTCCATGGTCTTCGTTACAATCCTCTTTCGAAAATATCTAAAATATTCTTGGCGTGAATAGGGGACGAACCATTTCGGTAGTGGAGAGACGGAGGATAGGTAGGAATGGAAGTGAAATGTACAAAATGGTTGTAATGAAGACGGATGTGGTGTCGTGATGAGGACAGATAGATTTCGAATATATCCAAATACGATGCCTTTGAAACGAACTTTGGTTCGAGGTCATTCTGTACAAACCTCTTTCTCAAGAACCAGCACGTATTCGGGGCATGAATTGAAGTTGTCCTTTATTTGCATTCGACATCCAACAAATCTGTAAATTGATATGTTCGTATGACAATAAACCTTAATTCCACGCTTTATAATTCAGACGCATTTCCCAAACTTTACACTGAGTGACATTTTTGCTTTTTGTATTTTTTGAGCAATGTAAAGACGGAACGCAATGATGATGAGCAGGAAGAATATGATAGAAGATTTTCGTGATTGGTGCGGATGTGGTGGACTTTCAATGTTGGAGTTTCTATCAGTGGAAGATATGTATGTGGTAAAATAGATATATCTGAAAATAAATATTTTTATTGGGGGTGTTAAATCTCGTTCTCAAGAATCATTACCAGTTCTCGGCACTATATGTTCCATAAAGTACGAGAAGGTTTCGTGAAACATAGAAAAAGTGTGGTCATGTGTATGAATAGTTGTTTCGATCACATCCCCAATTAAAAAAGCCGATAATGAACAACGAATAAATCGCTCTTATATGTTTCTAGTAATCGTAAATTTCCCGTGGAAGGGTGTCAAACAGAAGGCAAAACAAATTGTCTCGTTCAGAGATAAATTCTACTATTCCTTCCTCTAAATACAAAACAATTTTTTCGCATCATCAGAGTGTACTAGAGATAGTTATTTTCGATACATTGCTGAGTAAGCATAGCGTTATTTATGATATTTATTTTTGATGTCAGCTATTCATTTGCTGTGATGAAATATACTGTCCTTTATTTGCATTCGACATCCAACAAATCTGTAAATTGATATGTTCGTATGACAATAAACCTTAATTCCACGCTTTATAATTCAGACGCATTTCCCAAACTTTACACTGAGTGACATTTTTGCTTTTTGTATTTTTATGAGTATTTATTTGAAGGTAATCTCATCAAATCATATACACCATAACGCGAGAGCTTGTGAAAGTTTTTACGGACTGCTTATAACCGATAATCTGACATAGTACTTACATTCTTGGGTTGTGCTTTTGCTTGATAACTTTGTAAGAATCTTTTCTTCTTAGATTGTACTTTGCTTACATCATTAAAATGTGCTTTGCTATACCTCGATTTATTTAACGTGTCGTCTCACGGCCACGGGATGAAGAGGGAAAACTGTCATCCAATCGTGAGCTTCGTTACGATATAAATTTTTAGTATTGGAGCTACCGATTGGATGACAATGTACCCATCTCCTTCCAGCTCGTGACCTCTAGGCGCCACGTTAAATAAATCAAAATATAGAGAACTTTGTAAAAAAACTAAACATTATTTTTTATATTGTTTACAAAAATTTGGCAAAACTTCAAAAAATGGCAAACTTCTTTTAAAAAATTATAAAATTATATGAACATTGAAATAACAATATAAACAACAGAAATACCCTTCGAAAATGTGTAATATAAAATTTCACAACAAATACTTTAATTCAATTTGGAAAAATCTGAAAGTTCAAAAATGAATGGTACATTGGCGATGATCTCAACAAAGAATTTGCAATAATGAATTTAAAGAATCTAATAAAATAGGATGAAAATAGAAAATTATAATACGAAATACTTAATTTAGATGTAACAATTTGTAAATTAAGTATTTCTTTGAAACTATGTAAATAAAACATCGATCCGGCATTCGCCTAGAATTGATAAAAAACAGCAAAAAAACAGCCGACCACTAGAATTCTTGTCTAGATAGTGATTCAATTCCACCTATCTATCTACTATGGAGAATCCTAAACAGACTGGTATCGAACTCTAGGACCTCTCGATCTGGCCACAGAGACAGCAGCAGCAATACTGACCCAGAGCGAAACTCAGCGAGTGCAGTGTACAGAAATCTGTCGGCTGCGAGCGGAGAGAGCGGAAGGGATGTCGCTGGAGGAGCGGGTCTGTTACCTCCAGGTCACGCGCCGCACCGCGATTAGTTCGGCTGCGCGCCGCCGGCGCCGATGGCGTGCCGAGCGCCCCGTCCCCGCGCCCCGCCGTCCCCCGAGCGCATTAAAAACGTATTAAAGCCACAATCTTGGAATCTGAGTCGATCCCGCGCGAGGGCCTGGGGAGCTCGTGGGGTGGGGTGGGGGTGGGAGGGGCTGCGTGCGTGGGGAATCCCTGTGTTCGACCGCTCCGCTTGTCGCCTCCCCCTCCCCCTCGGTTTCGCTTTCGGCCCAAGTTCCCTGCGGCGGGAATCCGAGCCTCAAGACCTCGCCTAGCAACACTCCTTTGAGGAATGTTGGTGAAAAGATTAGCGCACTGGCTGTTTGTGCTGTTGAAAATACGTCATTAGTTCCGGGATACCAGTGTAAATGTATCACTCTCCATCATCACCACCATTTACCAATCACTACCTCACTCCAATCACTACCTCCATCACCACATTCATCATCATTTCCATCACCATCTCCTCACTATTTCTATCAGCATCTCCAGCAGCATTTCCATCTTCATATCCATCACCATCATCATCATCATCATCATCACCATCATCATCGGCGGCGGCGTTCGCAGCATGTTCGGGTTCGGAACATGACTGAATGCTGGTTTACATTTTTCACAGTGACTCAGAAATGTAAAACTATTTACTCTTTAAATAAATCGAAAGCCTTCCTGATTCTGTATGGAGTTCACGTCTGTTTAAGCATAATGGATGATCTTGCGTTCTATGGTATTGCAATCTAAAGTTTGCAATCTAAACCTTTGAAACCACAAGATGGTGAATATTTTGAGGATGATTTGAAAGATCTGAAGTATCAGGAATGCTCTCGCAATATAATTTTATCATCTACATTTTATTTCATAAGGAATAACATATTGCTATAGACGAGCAATATATTTTGAACAGTAGATCGAAACACGAATATGAAAGAATTTTATTGCGAAATATTCCTATCTTCTCAGAATCATGATCTCGCTCTTCTTTATTTATCCGTTCCTTAGAAAGCCATTTTTCTGTTGCACAACTCACCTCTTTAATTCACACTGATCAAACTGTTCCAGGCCCGAAAAGTTGGACCTAATTCTGACACAACAGAATAATCCATTGCAAGAGATAAAGACAAGATCCACTTTCATTTTTACTTAAAATTGAATCAATTGCACTTAGGAACGTATATTTTCGTATCCTAAAGTTTGTGATGATTGTGCATCGTATAATACTTATTGTAGTATATAAGTACATATGACTGCACTTTCTAATTTATAAAAGCGAGTTGTCCACGACCATGTATCGTGTTTCATGACTATGTACCGTATTTCAATTTTTTCAATTGAGAAGAAGCTATCTCAAATCGTAAAATGTTTCCTACAGGCTCCGCGGGAATTTTCCAATGATATGTAGAAGCAATTTTAACGAATCAAATGCAGACATCACTGTGATGGCGTTTCTGACAGTTCTGTTACTTTTTAGACGTCAAGCAAATTCACAATGTCGGTTTCATATAATTTTGCATAGTTCTAATGCAGCTTTTTCTGACAGAAAAAAACACAAGAACAAAGGTCAATTGTTCATATTGTGTTTTATATTTGAAATTGATTGAAGGGTTCTATTGGAGTATTGTGTTTCGATATTCAAATGTATACTGCCCATTCATTATAATTTTTAAATAAATCGTTTTATTGGCAAATCCTGTAACCGAATGCCTTACGCTGTAGTTTCAGGAACTTTTTTCACTCCGAAAAGTTTCTGGAAGCTAAAAAAGTTTCTGCGAACCGGCACACAACATCATGTTATTTAAAAGTAACTATTGGACGTAAGTTGTAAGAAGTTGTTTTGTTTTTTCAAAATAGTTTATTTTAAAGAATTATTAAATAATAAAAAAGAAAACTATTTGAATGTTTAAAAAATTTAAATTTCGTATATTGTTGAATAAATATGTACCATTTTAAATTTTAAATGGAGAAAATTGTTAGTTCAACTCAAGTCCTGCAGACAACTAGCATCATTGCTGCAGATCATTGCTGTCAACAAATTGAGGCAGATTATGTCTAGAAAATTAATTGTATGATGCAATCCGAAAAATATAAGTTCTTGTCCGATATTTTAAAACCAAAATATTTCTCACTTCCTATTAACAGTTAATATAGTCCTTCATCCATCAGTACTAATCAGTAATATATATGTATGTATATATATATATATATATACATACACACATATATATATATATATATATATATATATATATATATATATATATGTGTGTGTGTGTGTGTGTGTGTGTGTGTCCATCCCAATGATGTAAATACCCCAAAAATTCACACTTTATTACATTTTCATGTTTGTATGTAATGTATATTATTGTGTAATGAAATAATTGCAAAACTTGTGTTAACTCTAAATTGATACTCGTGGTCGCTTATGACTAAGTTGTTCAACAGACACCTTAAATAAATAAATTAAAAACACTATCAGTACTATCTTGACACAATCTCGCACGCAAACTTCCTATCCGCACTGTGCAACCGGCGAGACTCCGTCTCCCTCAGGCCCCTTCCCCTCCACTTCCCCTCCTGCAGAGTTTTCTCCTGTCGCGTTGAGCTTTATGGCTCTCGCCGCGCCCTGGGTATTGTTATAAAATCCGAATATAATTACATTTACGATCGTGTCGTTATGGCCGTAAATTTATAATCTGCAATTCTCGGCTCCATTGCGGTAAAACCCCCGTTGGTTTTCCCGGTGCGTTGTTAACCGTGATCGTCGCCGCGGCGTTGCATGATAACCCAGGGAATATCTTGGCGTGGGGAGTTATAAATGACCAGATTTTCTGGAATGATTACATCGTAGTAATACACTCGCACGGCTAGTAAAGAGTTTTCCGTGTGACCTGAAGTGTCAGAAATAACGTGTTGAGTAAACAAAACAGATCTGTGAGTATGAATCGAAATTTTAGTGACCCGATTTCAGAAACTATTGGAATTTTAGAGGAAACAAAAATTATTAGAATATGGCCTTCTGTAAACATAATATAACTGAGTATTACAGTCGGTAAACTGAAACAATTTCACGAACTACGCGGGATGTTTTATAAGGAGTGTATTTTGTGTGTACTTACATCTAAATACAATAGTCCGTCCTTAAATAAAATTACCTATCGAATGCTTAGTTAACATGTTTTCTATATCTCCACTATGTGTTTAATTATTTAAATAACTGAATGGCTTCACTACATAAAACAGTTAACCAATATCGCGCGACAATTTCAGAGTATTAATCGAGTGATAATTAGAAAACACAAATTACATCAAAAACATTGTTACACAAATAATGCCTATTAAGTCACTGTTCTCGAAGATAGTAATTTCTTTGTGCTAAATACATGATAGAGGGTACTCTCATCTGTCGGATAATAGCCTAATGAATGATTCTGTTTGAATAATTCAAACTATACTAATAATTACTTCCGTTTTTCTTTGTGTTAAAATGATTTTGAATTCCTTACAGCACATTTAAATAGTGACCGAGATAAAAATATCTCAGTCACGTCTTAATTTGGTTTAATTACTTATGATACATTTTTTATCTTTTTATCGTTTTTACAAAACTTAATATAATTGTTGGCGAGGGGGGTTGATTCTCAGTAACATCATGGGCTTCGCCATGAATGACGCTACGATTCAAAGGAATTGAATAATCTTCCTACCCGATTTGTAAGTTTTCTATATTTTTGTACATTTGTTAATTCGCTCTGCGAATGTGGTAAAATAGCGTATGCTGAAACATTACACAATTAAATACATTTTTTATTTTTTTTAAGCAATTATAATGCTTTAAGTGACCTGTGGTGACTTTAAAGGTGAACAAGAGCTTGTTCGATTTGTCTTGGCAAGGTAAATGAATTGGAAGGATTATTAGCCGGTTTTCTCTGGGATATTCTTGAAGAAATCTTTAAAAAATGTTTTAATAGTTTTAATGCACTTACGAGAACATTGGTACAAATTCATTCGTGAAACTCAATGAATAAGTGTACACATTCCGGCATTTATATAATTAGTTATTTTTCATCTAATCGGAATTTATTCCCCCACACTGACGATAATTAAACCTATTCTTGAAATAAAACAAACATGTAAACAAATATTTTGATTGATAATTGATTTATATGATTTCATTTGTTCTCCAAGTAACTCTCTATGCCCTAAAAAATGAATGGTCGGACATTAACTCCCTGTACGCATTTTCAAAATTTATTTTTATCATCTCGAAAAGCCGTGCCCCCCCCCAAACAAATATCATGAAAATATCTACAGGAGGCCCTCCGTTTTGCAAATATTTGTAGTTCAGTGTTTTGGGAAATGTTTTAGCGACCTCAAAACCTTGATTGATTGATTGTTATTCCCATTTGTTATTCAACTACTGTGGTGTTTAGATCCATTATTGTAGTGATTGCTTTACCCTGAAAGGTGGCGTTGTTTCTCCCCACTTGCTGATGAGATCCAGGGCCGTCTAATATGTCGGCTCTCGGATAACTTCCCTCTTCAGGTGTCTCCACCATCGGGACGCCGTCCCAGCCGAGACAAGGTCTCGACTGGACTCTCGACATACGTGATAGTTAGTGCGTGTGTGAAAGGAGGGGATAAGACAAGAATGAGGAAGAAAATATCGCGCGCGGTCCCGGGCCGTTGCTCTGACATTCGCTGGGTATTTATCGGAGACATGAATTGAAACCTCCGATCAAATCAGTTGACTGCTAGAATTCTCCTCCAGACTGCGACTGAGAGGCTAGGGAGATGGTTTCGAAAAATCCGACACAGTCGGGACCAAAGCCTAGGTCTTCCCTGACGGAGTCGCTACAGAGAAACTGTAATACTGTCTCTGAATGATCTCATGCGGACAAAACCCCTGAATAAGTAGTTTGTATTTCAATTCGAAGTCACGTGAAGCTTTGACCATAACGTGCGCCGTTCGCGCACCCACTGCCAAACTCACATCCCGGCCCCTGGCGCCCGCCCCGCCAGCAGCCCTTTCCCTCAGCGCACTCTCGCCGTCGCCGCCGCAAAGGAAATGCGGAGCATTTGGAAGATGGCAGTTTTGTAACTCCCGATCTCCGAGTTGCCCCTGCGCGCGCCGCCGACTTTCAGCGACGCCTCGCGTGGCGAGGAGGGGGCGTGGCAAGGGAAGTGGGAAGAGGACGCAGGGGGCGAGAAAGGGGTGAGTGAGGGTGGCGATGATACGAGAGGTGAGGTCAACAAGAATCGGAGAGCAACTCTGGAGAAGAGTTAAATTGTGAGGGCAGTAGGAAAACGGCAGATTTTTATCAGACGGTTGTGCCCAGAACGGTCGTGGAAGCAGTGGTGAAGAAAGGCGTGGTGTGAACAGATGTAAGTGGGTGAGGGATTGTGCAACCCGAGTTCAAGATACGGTCAAGCGGCATTGTGAGAATAGATTTAATAGATGAAGATGAGATTAAGACCATAGTGTTGATAAATATTTGTAAAGATAAGTAAATTAAAACCTTGTAAAAAAAGGTGTTGTTGTGTGAGGACTGATGCAATGAGAATATAGATAAAAGACAGAACTGTGGTAATAAAGAAGAAAGTAGTAAGTTATCAACATGTTAAAGATGAAATCACGAAATCACGATCACGTGAAGAGATGAAAAAGAGCGTGCATTCATGAGAAACGTGAGATCAAAGTGTCACGAAAACTTAGATGCGAGGATAGAGCGAGTTCTCCGTAAAATGACCTAAAAGAATTATCTAGATAAGATCTCGGAACGGTAGGGGCGTACACGTAGAGCGGAGGCTTATAAAGTAAATGTGATAGTAATAATAAAAAAAAGAAAGCAGTGTTGTGCAGGCGGATGACAACCTTTTCATGTGGAAGCAGCCCACAGAGGAAGTGTTGAAATAACTATTATAAAAATGCAAATTGTGAAGTGCAGTGCAGAAAGGCAAGAGAAACGAGAGAGAGAGAGAGAGAGAGACAGACAGACAGACAGACAGAGATAGGCGAGAGGAGAGAGACGGTTAGAGCAGAGAAGAGGCGAAAGGAAGGCAGAAACATGAGAGGAAAGAGATAAGGCCACCAGAGAGATTCAGAGCCAATATAGAGCAGAGAAACAAGAGACCACAAAGAGAGAGAAAGACGAAAAGGATTGACGAGAGGAACCTAGACGAGAGACGCGACAGACAAGAGAATAAGTGAACGGAAAGAGAGAGTCGAGAGAGAGAGTGAGAGAAGAGATGTGAGAGGGAGAGAGCGTGAGAGAGAAGGAGAGAGAGATGGGAGGAGGGGAGTGCGAGAGAGGGACAGAGTGAGAGAGAGAAGGAGAGAGATGGAAAGAGAGGGAATGAGAGAGAAGAGAGGCGAAGGATAAAACTGAAGAGAGAGAGGAAGGACGAGAACGAGGAGAAAGAGAACGAAGTATTCCAAGTGGTGTGATGCGAGAGGGAACAGAACATGGTGATCGGCGTCGCCCGCGGCTGGGACCGGAGCGAGTTGCTGCGGGAGAAGCGCATTGGAGAGGGGCGGGGCGAAGTAGGAGCAGCGAGAAGCGCGGCGCGCGGGGCGGGACGAGGAGTCATAGAAACTTCAGGTCGGCACGCGCGCCGAATGCGGATCCGCTTAATAACCTTCGCCGCGCCGCCGTCGTATGTTTGCAGAAAATTGTTTCCTATTGGAGGCGGCACGTGCTGCGCGATCGCTGCGCCTGGGTGCAGCCGCTCCTGCCTCTGCGCCGTTAGCACAGGCGGCGGCTGCGCGCGCCCAGTCACCCCTTTCGCCGAGAACACGTCGGCTTGATTGATTGATTTTTTCGTGTTTCCGGACGCGTCAACTGCTTCGGTCATTATTTCCGTTAGTGTAGTGCATGTTTTTTTCTCGAAAGATGGCGGTGTTTTCCCCCGCTGGATGGTGAGATCAGGCGCTGACCTACCGTCTGCTAGTGGGGTTTCCCCCTAACCAGGACTCTCCCACCAGCGGGCACCGCCCCAGCCGGGAGGTTCCCGACCGGTCTCCCGGAGTATGTGGTAGTGTAGTGCATGTTAGTGTAAATGTGTGTGTGTGTGTGTGTGTGTGTGTGTGTGTGTGTGTGTAAGGGGAGAGGATAGGACAAGGAAGAGGAAGGAGAGATCGCGCGGTGCGTGGCCCGTTTGGAAGGTACTGATCCGGCATTCGCCTGGTGTTGATCGAAGAAACCTCGGAAAACTACCGATCAGAGCAGCCGGCCGCTAGAATTCTCCTTCCAGGATCCACGTTATCTAGCTATATTTTTATTAAATTGATTGATCGATTTGTTCGTGTTTCCAGTCGCGTCAACTGTTTGGTCATTGGTCCCGTTAGTGTAGTGCATGTTTTCCTAGGGAGATGGCGGTGATCTTCCCCCGCTAGATGGAGATCCGGCACCGACCTACCGTCGGCTAGTGGGGTTTCCCCCTAACCAGGCCTCTCCCATCAGCGGGGCATCCCCCTTGCCGGGACAAGCTCTAAGCTCCCGACCGGTCTCCCGGAGTATGTAGTATTGTAGTGCATGTTAGTGTAAATATGTGTGTGTAAGGGGAGAGGATAGGACAAGAAAGAGGAAGGACAGATCCCGCGCGGTCCGTGGCCCGTTTGTTAGGGAACTACTCCGACATTCGCCTGGTATTGATCGGAGAAACCACGGAAAACTACCGATCAGAGCAACCGGCCGCTAGAATTCTCCTCCAGACAGCGATTAAATTCGACCTAACTGAAAAGCTAGTGTCGAAAATCCTGACGCCGTCAGGACTCGAACCTAGAACCTCCCGAACACGTCGGCCTTCACTCATCTTTGACTTCACGATGCGAGACTCTCGTGCCCCGATTAAGAAGCAATGAAAAGAGCCCCCAGCCACCAGCCCATCTGCACACAGTAATCGAGTAACCTGCGTATTTACCTCCGTTCGTCGTTCCGGCTGTTTCTCTGTCTTTCATTCTTCAATCCTTTCAGTTCACCGTTTGATCAAGCGATATATATTATATATACATATCAATGTTAATATATATATATATATATATATATATATATATATATAATGTAAGGAACATTAACTTTTGGCAGGAAAGTTTACAGTAATTTTGTGTACACCTTATGAGTTTCAATCCATCACTTTCTTTATTTATTTATCAGGAAATCCCAAGATGTAATGCAAAAAAATTGTGTATCTTGTGATCTTCACTGTTGCGGCGATATACGAGGATTCGTATCGCGCGCCAATTCGGCAACGCGGGACGGAGGCTACTGAAGGCAGCAGGGCCACAAACCGGCGCGAAGACCGGCCAATGGAACGTGAGCGGCCGGCGAGCGGATCAGCAGCCTCGAGGCGAGATTACAGCGCGGCGTGCTTCTTAACGGGCCGCACCGGCCAGAGAAGCAGACAGTCTTGAAGTGCGATCCAGAAGTGACTTGGTGCATAGTGTACCTTGTGCGAACTCGGCGAAGTTAACTTGTTTTCTCTCTCCTGGTATTTTGGACGACCGTGCACGTATCTTGGGACATCTTCTGGATTTTGGACACCGCGGCATTGTACAACGGACTACTCTACTGGATTTCTGTAAACGTGATCGCTACTGTAAAAAGCTTGATCAATAAATTGTTATTGTTGACTTGTGTCTTTTTACGTACATAACTTTCACGACAGCAAAAATGTTAAGGAAATTTTAAGCAAGAAATATCTGAAGAAGTTGTCTAAGATATTTTTTGTATTGTGGGTAATATGCAGCTTTTGTTTGCGAAAACGTTGATGTTGAATGTCGTTTGCACTAAAAGCAAAAACTTAAAATTTATAAAAAGAGCAAACCTGCCAGACTTGGGAGAAAAACAAGACTAATAGACTCTTGTTTACGTGTGTTTCATTTCACTAGAGACAAACCAGGATCCACGCTATCTAGCTGTATTTTTATTATACATACGGTGAAGCACGATATAAGATTCTAAATATTTTTGTTGAACTGAAAATTCCAGTTGTTATAAAGTTAGTACTTGTCCGGTACTTCGTCCGCAATTTTCAATGGACGACAAATTTGACCTCTATCCACTGTAAATTTCACATCTTGCAAAAACTCTGTAACATGGCCCTACCTCACCCCGGACGTTCGCTCGGAGGTCGGGCTGCGTCCGCGCGCTTTCTTCTCCATATTTCATCCGCCGCGTGCGGGCTGCCCTTCTTAATTACCGGCCCATCTGGGCTCGCTCGCCGCCCACGCAGGCGCGCGCCCGGAGCTCCGCCTGCGCTCGCGGAGCGGCGCGCCGGGGCCCCGCACAATGGGCGGCGAGACCCGTTCTCTAGGAGTAAAGAGCGCCTCAATCTCTTTTTTACTTTTTCGCTACGAAGTAGAGAGGAAATTATGTAATGTTGCGCGGAAAGAAGGCGAATTTTCGGCAGAAAAACTCTTATTACGAGGTACTGGTAACGAAAACAGTGGATAAATGCAGTTGTTGAATTATTTTTTTTGTACAAGAATTCAGCTTATTACGGGAAGGATACACGAAAATAAAGGCCTCTATCAACTGCTGAACTTATTTCAGTATTGGAGGAAGATGTTGACCTTATTACTGCAAATATGATTGATGCTGAACACAATCATGATCTTCGTAGAGATAAAGAAGTAGAAGAAGAAAAATTGATTGACTGTGTAAATGTCAACTCATGGAAAATATACAGTGACTGAAGAAAATATGTTACGACTATAATTTCGCTCTTGCTTACCCATGAATTTATTGAAATATAAAGACTATGCAGAAGGAAGTGAGTGTTATAATTTGTCAATGAATACACAAGAGACTAAAAAACACAATTTTGGTCGATCCACAAACACACCCCTAACTAATGAAGTACGTTATGATGATGTACGGATACCGAAAGGGGTGGCTCAGGGCCTCAATTTGTTATTGCAGTGCCTCTAACCGTGAGGTTCTAGGGTTCGAGTTCCGACAGTGACAGAATTTTCAACACTAGCTAGGTCGACTTCAGTCGCCTTCCGGAGAATAATTCGTGCATCACGCTGATCTCACCGGTGATATTCTTTGATTTCTCCTGGGGTGTCTCAGGACCTCAATTTGTTATTGCAGAGCCTCTAACCGTGAGGTTCTAGGGTTCGAGTTCCGACAGTGACAGAATTTTCGACACTAGCTAGGTCGACTTCAGCCGCCTTCCGGAGAATAATTCGTGCATCACGCTGATCTCACCGGTGATATTCTTTGATTTCTCCTAGCAATACTAGAGCAGTACCCTAACAAACGGGCCACGGACCGCGATTATTCCTTCCTCATCCTTGACCTATCCTCCCTCGTTACTTTCACTCACTCTCAATCTCTCTCTCTCTCTCTCTCTCTCTCTCTCTCTCTCTCTCTCTCTCTCTCTCTCTCTCTCACACACACACACACACACACACACACACACACACACACACACACACACACTACCACACTTGCCGGGAGACCGGTCGGGAGATTAGAGCGGGTCCCGGCTGAGGCGGTGCCCCGATACTTGCTTGGGTAAAAACCCCGCATGCCGTCAGGTAGATCCACCTCGTGCCTCGCTATCCATCAGGGGAAAATTACCGCCAAATCCCGTGACAAAACACATGCACTACATTTAGGAGACTAATGAACTTAGCAGTTGACACGACCGGAATCAGTCAATCAATCATGATGTAGAACACGTGATCGGGAGAGGGAGAGACCGATGCCAGGAGGTGCAGACGGTGCAAAAGCTCTACAATTTACAAATGTAAAAAAAATCCAATGTTCATGTCCATTCAAACTGTTTTCTCTCGTCTTATGTCAAGAATTGATATACCCTAAGGTCCTAAAGTTGCCTATACGCAATATTTTGTTGTACATTGACTACTAGTTTTAAAAAATTGTAAATCAGTTTTTATCCTTTCTAGTGTAATACTAGAGTAAGTACATAATATTAATAAAAAATATTATTATTTCAATGCTTGGTCCCTATTGGGTTAATTCCTTATGAGGGTTTCTAATTCACAGCCTTAGTGTCCACGCACTTGTGTTCATCTAACGCAAGCCCCTGAATCACGAAGCCGAATCACAAGTCTGTATCACATGTAAACGTGTTACTTTTATGTAACTAAGATTTATTAACACTAATGATATTACTAAAACTCACCGTTTTATGCATACGCGACATTTGATGCACTTTTCAGCATTGAATCTATGTATCTAATATTTTTTACATCGTTTTGTTTTCACAGGAAGAATTCAAAGTTACGTTAGCGTCAAAAGCATTCAACGTCGCACTCAGCACTTCTCTAACTATTCACAAAATATTGTAGAACATAATACTACAGCACTTATCAATTATCACAATTATATTTATTTTCATAAAATGATTTTATTGGGGAAATTGCGGTTAGTCAAAAAATACCTTTTTTCACATTTTCTCAATTTGTAGGTTCCATAATAGTCGAAATCAAATATGAATGAATATCACAGAAGTGTAAAATCTGATTCAGGTTGGTAAATTTTCATTGAAAAATTTGGAGACTTTTGAGAAAATGTAGCTTCATTTTTTTTTCGAAAATTCGCATCTTTACGGAAAACTTTTGAATTTCCTTGAAATTTTGTCAGAAATCCTTTGAAGCACGTGTATTCACTAGTGCGCTAAATTATTTTAAAAACCGCTGTAGTTTAAATATTAATGTGTGAGATATTTTATAAGAATATTTGTGTCTTTTTTGAACAACAAAGAGGTCATATTATTTAGTCCATCCATAAAAAAAAGTTTCAAGAAAATTTGGAGCCGTGTTTCGAGAAAAATCGTGTTTTTAAAATTGATCATATTTTACTTAAAACTACTACTATTTTCAAAAATATCCAGGGCATTAATTAATTAATACATTTTGGAGAAAAAAATTTATTTGTAGAAAATATCTCCATTAATATGGTTGTTTGAGGGGGTTCAAAAACTGAGTTAACAGTAACTGCCAAAAAGTTTTAGTAGACAATGAAAATCGGACCCATGCCATTCTTCAATGAGTATTTTACCATAATCTTACAAAAAATTAAATAAAAAATTGGAGCACTTTTTGAGAAATGTTTGAAAATATTCCAGAGACTTCATGTAAAGAACCCCCAAAATTCAAAAAAATCATTTAAAAATTCGCAGGACCTCGAGTCTTGCCAATTGGATCGGGGAATATTCACTTGTGATAAATTCTATCCATAGTTGAGGTGCTAATGTTATTTCTCAGACGGAAGTAGACGGAGATTTAGCAGAAAATCATTTCTTCCGAATCATAAAACGTAGTTGTTTACACTACGTATTAGAGAAAATAATTTATTTTACAAAGAAGCAAGACAACTCCCATTTTTTAACGAAGGATCCCACAATAATCAGGAACCCACAATTCGAGTTTTTCGGTCAAAACACAATTTTTGGGCGCATTATTACGTAACTTCCTCAGAACTACCTAGAAGACTTCGTACATACCTACCCAGGCGAGAAAGGAAAAGGGAGAGAGGATATTGCGGAAGATAAGAAGAAAAGATAGTAAATGTTTCCAATCCATTAAACAACCGCAACCGCTTGGAACCGTGAGTAACCTGGTTAGTTTTTGGCCCGTTAGACACTGGAGGCGCGCACTGCGCGGCGGGCGTTTGCTGCAGAATTCAGCGCGGCCCGCGGCTCCTTGAAGAGTCGCCGTCAGATTAAATCCATAATTCAGCGCGGGAGGTTAGTTCCCGCCGCTGACCTGGCCTCGCAGGAAAAGTTGGCCGGCGAGGGCGCCTTGTGGAACGCCAGGTCGGAGGCGACGCCCTGCTGGCCGCCGCGCAACGCCAGGCGCCTGCACGAGATTTTTCTCTACTTGAGTCGATAGTTTTTATTATCTTTACCAAGACCATAAGGAAGTTCGGATGCAATCAATGAAAATCGTTTCTTAATTTTACATGTTTTAACGGCAAAGATTCCGTAGTGTCGATCTATCGATACTGTGTTAAAGTTTTGATTTCAATAATAAATAGTTACTATTTAGTGCTCTATTCTTGAGCAGGTTTCAATAGCAGTGGCGTCTTGTTTGCTTCTCTCCCATCGCCTTCTTCTTTTTCCTACCTTATCCTCTTTTAAGATGGTTAAATATAAGTATATACGAAGGGCTTGGATGTAGATTTTCGAATTAATTGTGAGAAATAAGAGGATAAAGGTTTCAACCCGCCATTCAATGTCGCGGTACAGCAGCTATGTCTCCGTAGAAAAGTATCAATTGTTACACCAAACCACAATTCTCGCTTAAAGTGTAATTGCAATATGGCGATTATGGGAAGATGATTATCTTATTTTGTTGTAAATGTGTCATAGGATAGCCAGGGCCATGTCCTTTCTCTTCCCAAATATTTTCTAGTGATTTTCTATTTTTGTATATGGTATCTTCTTTATCAAACTTATACGGCTTAAAACATTACTGATCTTCTTTTTTTTGTACATTGTACTCTTGCTATGCTTCTCCAAATGCACATTTCGAATCGTTAAAAGCACTCATTTCTTTTCTTCTTTACCTACATGAACAAAGTTTCCGAATATTTTTTTTCCTTTGAAATTCATCATGGCGTTTTATGTGAGGAAAGATATGGTTATACAATCACTACGAGCACGCAGAACATGTTATGCGCACCGAAGAAAATCAACCCAGAGAAATTAGTTCTTCAAGAAAAGTGTCCATTAATTGGAAGAAGTACTTAAAGATGGAAGAGAAGAGAGCGTATCGACATAATATATTTACGATTTGTGTAGAAGAAAAACTGTGAAACTGTGAATTATCATCCTGAAAAGAAGGCTCAATTTCGAATCATTTGAAAGGAAGAATGTTTTAAGAGGATTCATAGGTTTGAAAACCTCTGAAGAAAGCTATTCTTAAGAGAAAGCTATCTGCACAGGAGCGAGACACATTTTGGTTCTCACACAATGCCGATTGAATTGAAAGAAAGGAAAGGCAAGGGAAATGGATAGTCTGATCATTAAGATAATCTGATCTTAGAATGTCGCCACCATTAGTATTCGTTAGCATGATTTTTGGGATTGTAGCGAACATAATTGGCTCAATGTGTCATCATCAGACATTAATTATTACGAATATTAGTATTTACATTTCTGAGAAAAGAGACTAGCTACAAATGGAAATTTGAGGTTTAAAAAATAAACTCTGTTAATTAAGCCGGAGGAAATAATTACATTTTATTAAAGATAAACATTTCTGAGTAAGCGAGAAACACAAAGGGACATCAATCAAATTAGTTTCCGGCGATGTTTCAGATAAACCTTCAACCACCTTCAATTGAACTTTCAAAATACCAGTATTATTATTTCGAATTTTAAATTGTACATTGAATTGCTTCAGTGGTTTGAAATATAAATTAATTAAATATAGTAATGATCAAGATATTAAAGGAAACGAAAAGGATAGGAATCAAATATCATACATCGGGGAATACTGTTCATCGTTTTTATTAGTAATTACCCAATTTTATTAATAATTACCTTTTATAATGTACATTCAGTTCATATCATTTCATATAAAGAAACATGTTATATGAGCAAATACATTGCTTTGTAACTAGCTGAATATAAAATAATTTTCCTAATCACACGCATTTATTGAAAAGTACTCAAACCAGATTTCTTTACATCACTTCCACCTGTCCAAAAAACACCAAATCCTCGCGGAGCATTTGAAATTCATATCAGCTAAGAAATAGCCGTAGGCGATGTGCGCGGGGGAAGTTTCGTGGGGAAGCAGCACTTGCAGCGGCCAGCCGCTCGCGTAAATCCGTCTCCCCTCGCAGGGCTTTTAGTTTATGTCGACTGCGCCTTAAAACTTCGTTACGGCGCTTCATGCGGCGATCTGTCGGGCGGTCGCCGGAGGGAGGGCCAGCACACGACTGAGGGCGAGTGAGGGACGGGAGGACAGGAGCGGTTGCGTGGGCTAGTTATTAGGTGGGCGAGTGCGCGGGCGAGTGGGCGAGGCTCGCCCAGACGCCGAGCGAACGACAATGTAGGTGAGCCAATAGTTGAGCGAGTGCACAGAAAGTATAAAGTTCGATGGTGGGGAGGTGGGCGGGCGAGTGGATGAGGACGTGGATGGACCAGTGGGTATGTAAGTGGGCGAGTGGGTGAAAAGTAGGATGGGCGAGTAGGTGAAAAATAGAGTGGACGAGTGGGTCGGTGAGTAAGACTGCGACTGGGTGGGTGAGAGAGTGGGAGAGTGAGAGGGTGAGTGAGAGCATGAGCGAGTCGGAGTGAGGGCGGGCAAATAGGTGAGCGAAAAGACATGCGTGTAGTGAGTGAGTAGGCGAGGGACTGGGCAGGCGAGCGAACAGACAGTGTAGACTAAGAACTATGGCGGAGAGTAGGAGGATGAACATGCGGGCGAGTGGGCGGGCGAGCGAGCCAACGCGAGCGGGGCTGGAGGATAGGTGGGAGGGGGCCGCTGGGTCTCATTCGGATAAAACGTTTGGCTCTGAGGGTGGAGGGATGAGCTGCGTCCGCTCCCTCTCTGCCGAGAAAAATGGCGGCCGGTGCCACTATTTGTCAGGCGGGGGAGGGCAAGGGCGAGGGGCGGCCTGACCTACGCCACTGCAGGGCAACGCGCCTGCGACGCTCGCCGCCCCGCCCCCGCCGCCACGACCGCCTCCACTCCCTCTACTGCCTTAACTGCATCCACCGCCTCCGACACTCTCTTCGCCACCGGCTCCGACACCGCTTCCGCCGCCTCCTTCTCTACCTCCACCGCCACCACAGCCTGCGCCTTCGCCTCCGCCTCCGCCTCCACCTCCCCGCCACCTCCCCCCGTCACCACGCTCCCCGCCACCGCGCTCCCCGCCACCGCGCTCCCCGCCACCGCGCTCCCCGCCACCGCGCTCCCCGCCACCGCGCTCCCCGCCACCGCGCTCCCCGCCGCCGCGCTCCCGCCACCAGCGCTCCCGCCACCGCGCTCCCCGCCAATACCTCCCCGCCACCGCCTCCCCGCCACCGCCTCCCCGACACCGCCTCCCCGCCACTGCCTCCCCCGCCACTGCCTCCGCCACCGCTCACCGCCACCACCGCCACCGCCTTCCGCTTCTGCCCAGCTCCCCGCAACCACCTCCCCGCCACCGCCTCCCGCCACCTCCCCGTCACCGGCTCCCCGCCACCAGCATCCCCGCCACCGCGCTCCCCGCACCGCGCTCCCCGCCACCGCGCTCCGCCACCGCGGCTCCCCGCCAATACCTCCCCCGCCACCGCCTCCCGCCACACCGCCTCCCCGACACCGCCTCCCCGCCACCGCCTCCCCGCCACTGCCTCCCCGCCACCGCCTCACCGCCACCACCACCCGCCACCGCCTTCCCGCTACCGCGCTCCCCGCAACCACCTCCCCGCCACCGCCTCCCCGCCTCCGCCTTTGCCTCACCCAACGTCACCATCGTCACCTCCTCCATCACCACCGCCGCCTTCGCCTTCGCGTCCATCTGTGCCATCCCCATTGCCACAGCCCCCGCCTCCTCCCTCACGCCGGCGCCGGTGGGCGTGGTCGGGGCCCGCGACCCCTCTGCCAGGGCGGTCGCATCAAGCCGCGTCTCAGGGGGCGCTCTCCTCCGTCTCCATACCTTGCTTGGGGAGCTGCAGCCACTCGGTATTCAGCGACTCGAGGTACACATTCGATGACGACACGTAGGCATTCAGTTACTCGCATAGGCTCGTATTGAGGCTTGCTGAAGATAAGAACCACAGAGAAACACTTTCTCTGAAATCGTCTAAACGATCTTTTATAAAATGGTCACTTTATTTTTCTCTATGTTATGACACAGGCGTTTATTTCCTTCCACTTAGTTTTCTACGCCTCTCATTTTCCTCATTTCTATTTAACAAATAGTAAATTTGTTGATTTCACTCGTCTTCCAAACAGCATATACTTTAGGTATTCATTTTTATTGTTCTCTTATAAATTGAAATTGACTTTAATAATTTACATTTTCTATTAATTTAGTGACTATTACTTTACAGGAATTTCGACGTTACGTTTCTGAATTTGACAATTACTCTTTTAATAATTCTTGATTCTATCAAGCTGCTACGGCTCCTAGTGCTTTGTAGTGGCTGACAGCCATTCTTTGTCGCCCGCTAAGCATATTTTCCTGTAAGCTCCCTCGTCGCTTCCTCTCCCTACTGTTCTGCTCCCTTGCCATCCTCTCCTCGGCAACCCACATCTCACCGCCACTGCACCTCCGTCACATACCCATCCACTCCATCCTCCCCGCCCCTCCCCGCCCCGCTCCCCGCGGCCGCGCCGGTCGCCCCCAGGGTGATTTAGGCCCGCGTTAATAATTGAACGCTCCTTTCGCATCCCCCCGCGCCGTAAATCCAGTATTGCCAACCTAGCCACGAGTGTTGCAGCATCACCGCTCTTCCACCACCATCGCCAAAGCCACCACTGTCGCCACCGCCGCTCCTGCGGACGCCGACACAGCCACTATCACCCTGCAACTGCGTAGGTCACCCGTCACCATTGCCTCCAACTCCACAACTCTGCCACTACCACGCCGATCCCCATCACCACAACTCTGCCACTGCCACATCCACTGATGCGTATACTACCAACAACAGTAACAGCACTAAACAACACATCAACACCTTCTCAAATAACATTTAACACCACCAATTCTAACATTAAAACCATCGATACTATTACAAACAGCCAACTCCATCTCCACCAACCCCACAAATCTCATCAACACCATTTCCACAATCATATTCATCAAAATTTCAATCATTTCCACCACCTGTACTCTAACATCGTCCCCGCTACTGGCCCATCATTCAACACAAACACGGGTCTCCATCACATTATCCCAACTTTCCGTCGACGCAACTGCCTCTACAAACACCGACGATACCATAATTAAAATCACCTCCACAACAACCAGCAGCACCATAATGACCAACATTACTAACATCAATACCAGGTCCACCATCCTAGTACCGCTATCAATACAATTACCTTTATTACCATCTTCACCACCACCATTACTATCACAACTACCACCATAAATCTCTATATTTCCTCCACCATCACTCTCACCACTATTACTAACAACGCAACCCCCAAAATCATCTTCAACGCAACAACCACTATCATCTCCACCATCGCTATCACCATCACTCTCTTCGCCCCTTCACCTCTGCCATCCCCAATATCTCCGTCACCATCACCATAATCGACGCCCATCACTGTTGCCAATCGTCACGTTCTCACACCAAACCCGTCGCCACCTCCTCTGTACCAGTTACTACCGCCACTGTCACTACTACCGTCTGGACCACCGCCGCCGTCGCCGCTGCCACCACCACCGCCGCCACCGCCACCGCCACCGCCACCGCCACCGCCACCGCCACCGCCACCGCCACCGCCACCGCCACAGCCATCGCCGCCACCACCGCCACCGCTGCCGCCACCATCGCCACCGCCACCACCACCATCGCCGCCGCCGCCACCACCATTGCCGCCGCCGCCACCGCCGCCACCGTCACCGCAGCCGTCGCCACCGCCACCGCCACCGCCACAGCCGTCGCCGCCACCACCGCCACCGCTGCCGCCACCATCGCCACCGCCACCACCACCATCGCCGCCGCCGCCACCACCATTGCCGCCGCCGCCACCGCCGCCACCGCCGCCGCCGTCACCGCAGCCGTCGCCACCGCTGCCGCCGCCGCGGGTGCGCCCCCGAGGGCGGCGCAAACTGGCCGTCTCCTTTTCTTCCCCGCTCCGCCCTGTTCTTGGCTGGCGGGCGGCGCCCGGCGGCTCGGCGTCGGATCTTGTTGAATTTTGTAGCCGCGCCTGAACGGCCGTTTCGTATTCAAGTCTATGCGGGGAGGCGCTGGTAAAACGCGGGCCGCGGTAGCTCCTGCCCTTTTTCCGGGGCTTGCGGCGGGAGGGTTGTAACTCGCCCGAGAGGAATGGCGAAGCGAGCGAGGGCGGGGGCGGGGGCGGGGGCGGGGCTGGACGACGCAGGTGAAAAGAAAAGTCCGCTCGCAGGAAAGAAAGCGTGCGGCTACATTTTGTTGATTTTTCTATTTGGTTGTTGGAGAGCTTCTGTTCCAGTGTGTTAACATGAGCGTGCTGACTTCGTCTGGAGTGTATTATTAGCTGTTCACTTCATGTTTGCACATGCAAATGAGAGCGCTGCTGTTAGTTTGTATCGGGTCACCGCCTTCTAGGTCATACCATCACGTGCACACCTGTATTGTATGGAGAGTAGGAAGTTGTGTTACACAGTAAACAGCGAAATAACTAGTACTATTGTAAGACCTTTGTCTTCCAAGAAAAATTAATTATACGTTCTAAATTCATGTACATTGTGCATTGTGGAATATTATTTCTTTCTCCATCTCTTCTAAATATTATACTCATTTTGTCCCGCTACTGTTACCAACAGTTTTCGGTAAGCTAATTCTAGACAAGATGTCTGATTATCTGCGTTATTAATTTTCAATGCGCGCGGAAATTGGAGAAAAACTAAGCATGCTCAATTCATGAGGGTTATCTATGCTTTTTTCTTGAACTTCAAGCACTCAGCGAGAAATCCAAAAATAATGAGTTTTGATTTTGATTGAAAAACGCAGATAACTGATTGTGTTATCCCTGCCCCCCCATTCTTACACTGCAGGTACCGACTGAATTATTATACTCCGTGCATCACTATTGCCGCCACACCGAGAGACATGGCTCAGATCTCAACAGATGTCACTTCTGTGCCTTTGCGCGAGAGGTCCTATGTTCTAGTCCCGACAGTGACAGGATTCTCGACACTAGATAGATAGCTGGGTCGGGTTCAGTTTGCAGTGTGGAGAGAAATTCTACCGGTCGGCTGCTCTGATCGGTAGTTTTCTATGGTTTCTTCGATCA
Organism: Teleogryllus occipitalis; assembly: GCA_011170035.1. Classification (NCBI taxonomy): domain Eukaryota; kingdom Metazoa; phylum Arthropoda; class Insecta; order Orthoptera; family Gryllidae; genus Teleogryllus; species Teleogryllus occipitalis. The sequence goes on from BLKR01016025.1 coordinate 39,094, forward strand.
ACACCATTCAAATACCGGAGGAGTGCCCTAACAAACGAACTGCCCGCGATCTTTCCTTTCCCTTCTTCTCTTATCCTCACTCCTTATTTACACACATATTTGCATGCACTACACTACTACACATGCCGAGAGATATGTTGGGAACTTTGAGCTTTTCCCGGCTGGGTCGGCGTCTCACTGGTGGGAGATTCCTGGTTGGAGAAAGCCGCACTACCCGGCAGGTAGATCGGCGCCGGATCTCGCCATCAAGCGGGGGAAGATCATGGTCACCTCCCGAGGAAAACATACACTACACTTACGGGACTAATGATCTTATCAATAGACGAGCTGAAGTTACTAATGAATAAATCAGCTTTCGACACTGCTAACATCAAAGGTGAAAGCAAGTGGCCGACCTCAATTAAATACTCGCTTTTTACG
>BLKR01016026.1:0-39504 GCA_011170035.1 Teleogryllus occipitalis
CTCAAAATGGAATTGTTAAAGGTGAATTGGCTGGACATCACCGGCAAAGCGCAGTGCGCTTCCCTCTGCACCACTCAAAATGGAACAGTTAAAGGTGAATTGGTTGGACATCACCGGCAAAGCGCAGTGCGCTTCCCTCTGCACCACTCAAAATGGCATTGTTAAAGGTGAATTGGTTGGACATCACCGGCAAATCGCAGTGCGCTTCCCTCTGTACCACTCAAAATGGCATTGTTAGAGGTGAATTGGTTGGACATCACCGGCAAAGCGCAGTGCGCTTCCCTCTGTACCACTCAAAATGGAATTGTTAAAGGTGAATTGGCTGGACATCACCGGCAAAGCGCAGTGCGCTTCCCTCTGCACCACTCAAAATGGAACAGTTAAAGGTGAATTGGTTGGACATCACCGGCAAAGCGCAGTGCGCTTCCCTCTGCACCACTCAAAATGGCAGTTAAAGGTGAATTGGTTGGACATCACCGGCAAAGCGCAGTGCGCTTCCCTCTGTACCACTCAAAATGGAACAGTTAAAGGTGAATTGGTTGGACATCACCGGCAAAGCGCAGTGCGCTTCCCTCTGTACCACTCAAAATGGCATTGTTAAGGTGAATTGGTTGGACATCACCGGCAAAGCGCAGTGCGCTTCCCTCTGTACCACTCAAAATGGAATTGTTAAAGGTGAATTGGTTGGACATCACCGGCAAAGCGCAGTGCGCTTCCCTCTGTACCACTCAAAATGGCATTGTTAAAGGTGAATTGGTTGGACATCACCGGCAAATCGCAGTGCGCTTCCCTCTGTACCACTCAAAATGGAACAGTTAAAGGTGAATTGGTTGGACATCACCGGCAAAGCGCAGTGCGCTTCCCTCTGTACCACTCAAAATGGCATTGTTAAAGGTGAATTGGTTGGACATCACCGGCAAAGCGCAGTGCGCTTCCCTCTGTACCACTCAAAATGGCATTGTTAAAGGTGAATTGGTTGGACATCACCGGCAAATCGCAGTGCGCTTCCCTCTGTACCACTCTAAATGGCATTGTTTAAGGTGAATTGGTTGGACATACATTAGTAAGTAATTGAATAAATATTGAGCGAAGAATTGATGAATGCTAACAAATAAAGTTCGCGGTACACGAAGTGGACAGTTAAAATTCACCAACTTCTCGGTAAATATGGCAAAAGAATCAAGTTACTATTAATTCAAATTACTACGCCATCATTTGAAGAAAATGACAAAGAGGTTTACATCCATTAATTGAGACGAGCATAATTGTATAAAAGAATTACATTAGTATACTGTCGAAATACTCCCCAAAAAAGCCTGTAATGAAACAAGAAGAAACCCTGATGGGAAATACAGTCTGATAATGAACCGACCTACGCACGATAACTACCACTAATGGTGCTAAAACAGAACGCACTTTCTCGCTCTTAGTAATTTTTATGAAACACTATTTATACTACAGTTTCTCTTCCAATTAACACATTGACAGTAAAACTCATTACAAATCGTTGAACATTTTGTGCGAAAAGTATATATTTTCAGGCAAATATCAACACAAAGTTGACAATTATAACTGCTTTTCATACAGCTAAATCATCTCCCAAAAATGAGACGTAATTCACAAAAATTCAGATGCAGTCTCGCGACACGGAAAGTCATTGTTGCATTCCAATCTGATATTTCATGAAGGCAAGCAATTTTTATTTCATATTACATTTAAATCATATTTAAAAAAAGAAAATTATCGATACATTGAAAATGTGCATATATTTATCAACACATTGAAAATGCAAATGCATTCCTCGCAACACGGACAAAAAATAGGGATTATCAAATAGGCTTTATATAATTTCTTAAAGATTAATTTCTAAACGTAAAACAAAAGTTTGATGGTAAGAAACGAACAAAGAAATATGAAATAATATACAAATTCTAACTTACGTAGCACCCAACTGCCTGGATTCACAACTCATGTTAAATCACTAAGCGCAGGAAATTCGAAGCCGGCGACAATGTTTGACGCCAAATTACACAAAATATACTCATATTTTCGAAAAATTTAATATGACCTTGTTTAAAGATGATTTTGATGTACACATTTCTTTTAAGAAAAACATTTTATTTTCACAATTGTAGTTGTAGGAAGACGACATTTCAACGAACGATATCTGCACCATTCTCTTAAGCGTCCTATCCGAGGTCAAAATTTAATCAGAATTGTTGGTGGCGTCTCTGAGAAAAACATGTTTTAAAAAATTAAAAATTGTCTATATTCCACACAAAATTACGCGAAAAATACTCAGATTACCGAAAAGTTGTACATAACCTTATTTGAAAACCTATTTTTAAGGAACAGATTTCATTAAGGAAAAAAATCTTTATCTTTAATATTTTAGTTGTATGAAGACGTCGAAAAAAAATTGAACTTTTGCAATTTTCGAAAAATCAGAGGTTTAAATGAACATGAAAACACCATTCTCTTAAGCGTCCTCTATCCGAAGACAGAATTTAATCAAACAATTTGGTGCCATTTTTTAAATTTTGAAAATGTCCCAGGGACTTGCTGTAAAGTACCCCCCCCCCAAAAAAATTAAAATTTCGGTATCACATACAAGGAGCCGCGACATGAGCCAGATTGATAAAAGAATGAAAATTTTGGAGAAAATCGGCTGAACGCTTTAGCCGCCAGCGTTGTTCACAGACGGACAGACGTTTTGTCGTCAATCGATTTTTCGGTATCAAGGACTCCACAAAACATGGATTCAGGTTACACCACGTGTTAGAGAATTTTTTTCTAAATTTAGCAACTGGATTTATCCACTTTTTCCCCGCGCCTTGATGTAAAGTACCCCCCACAATTATAATATCGGTTTCAAATTGAAGGGGCCGCGACATCATCCAGATCGATTGAGGAACACCAATTTTGGAAAAAATATCGGCTGAACGGTTTAACGGCTAGCATTATTCACAGAGTGACGAACGGACGGACATACGTTTTGCCGTTAATTGCCAGGGCCCTATACTAAGTTTTTCTGCCAAAAATCGCCGTTTTTCGCGCAACATTGTAATGTTCTCTCTACGGCGGTACCGGTAGCGAGAAAGTAAAATAGAATGATGCTGGTGCCTTTTTCGGCCAACACATTATTTTCGAAAATTGCCAAAAATAACATTGCAAAAGGGTTGATGACACAATATTGATTATAGAGATTTTTTAAAAAATAATCTGTTCTAAAAGCAAATAAGCACAAAATATCGCGTACATTAAAAATAACTAGTAGCTTTCGCGTAATTTTTACTTGAAATTAATGTAATTTAGATTTCTGTTAGAAAAACGGCTCCAATATTTAATGTTTTTCCTACGGATAGATCGAGGGATGGCTAAAAATGGCGCAAGTCATATCCGTTTAACTCTCTAAATATATATATATATATATATATATATATATATATATATGGTAAACTAGAGCAGATGCTATTGTAGCAACTTGTTTCTTCCTCTCCTCGTGTCCCATTAACGTAGCAATTGTAGGGGTCGCTGCAACATGGAGCGCATACTGTAATGCATAAGCGTCACGCGGGTTGCCTAATAAAGAATCAATTCGCAGTACTGAGCCAATACGCATGTAATACTGAGTAGTATTATATTCGTATAACATAATGTATAATTATATAAGTTACACAACTAGGGATGAAAGACATTCTTAACGGCCAGTAACCGTTAAGAAAAATCGCAAAAAATGCGTGATTTCAAAAGACGGCGTGTGAATACTCCTTGTCGAAGAAAAGGAGTATTTCTTAATTCTATGTATTTTTCTTAGAACCAAAACAATTGAATGGCACATGGCCGATATCATTAATAACAGATTTGTTTGACTATAATTCTCGGCTAACGACTCGTTTTCCGAACTTTAACAGCGTTCGATATTTGCTCTATGTGCATGTCACGACATCTTTAACTTGCTAATTTTATGACAATTTTTGAACTTCTCTTTCTTCCTGTATTTCTGTTCAATAACAGGTGATGACTCCACACAATCAGATACGTAATGTTTCAAGCCAAAGCATTATTCTAAAGACTGATGTATTTTATTTTATTAAAGGTCTTTGATTTCGTAGTTAAAAACAGATTAAAAGAACCGCTCAATTGGCCTCCGCCTTCTCTACAATTCACATATTTTAACTTTGTGTGGGTCACTGTGAACGTTTGGTTGTGTTGTTGTGATAATTTATCCACTAAATTCATTAAATGTCCGACTGAGAATTGATGGGTTCTAGATATTGAGGTTTGAAACAAATAAAGCATCAATTATAATGTTTAAAATTAGTGCTTCGTCTTTAATTGCGTGAATTATCAATCATTAAAAAGAGGTACATCAAAATTTAAAAAGAAACTAATGTAAATTACTACCACACGTCATTTCATGGAAAAATACTGAATGAATCGATATGCAATTACATTATAGAAAATTCACGCCATGAAATAATCATCAGTCAATGTCATTAGAAGGAAACGAAAAAGGTATTCTAGGCCGATATGTGAAGGAGTTAGGAGTAGTACAGTACAAATTTAAAAAAAATATACATCACGAAAAAATGAGTTTCAAAATTCTGAAGTACACAAGCACAAACCAAACGGCATTTTTGTTAAATGGTACAGAAAGCCGAATTCTTGAAAGGGAAGTAAATGGATCTAATCTTCGCCAATTTTTCTCTTCCATTAGTCCTATATATCATTTCTCACGCCTGGTAGGGCTAGCCCCATTTTCTTTGAAGACACAACCTCGGGCGCAATTGATGATTTTACGAAAGGATCTAATGCCAACGTTCGTTTTTGCATCTGTTACAATCATATTCGTACTTACAAATGTATGGAGGGGTGCGGATGTTTATGCCTTAGGATCTAATCCCCTGGTAAAAGTGACAAGCTATTTATTCGCAGGTCCTGCAACCGCATGCAGTGTATGCACATGGGTATTAACAGTTTTCCATCGCCGCAAAATAGTGAAAGTACTTGAGAAGATAGCTGACATCGACGTATTGGTTCTGCACAATGTGATTGCGACTTATCAGAAGACAAAACGCTTCTTGTTCATGATGGTTGCCACTACGTTTGCTATGTTAACACTTAGTTTCTTAAGTGTTTTCCACCTTACGGAGTCAGGAGTTGACGGAGCGATGATAACTATAGGACATTTTCTGTTAAATCTAACGCCGGTCATGTTGGTAACTCAGTACGTCTGTGTACTTCATCTTCTCGCGTCTCGATTTGAGACAATAAATCAACATCTTCGCACAACTCCGTTCAGTGGTCAGCATCCCATATACCTAAGTGGATGGGAAAGGTTAGTATACTCAGATTTTTTACTTTCTTGCATGCTACACATGTAATATAAAGAAAGTTATGTAATGATAGAGCAAAAAAGTATTTTTTCGGCAGGAAAAGTCGTATTTTAGTTTCCAAAAAGAGGATAATTCTTGTCCCTATATGTAGTAAATTACTTCCTTTAACACGTTTTGTAGTCAGACTCCACGTGTTGTGGGTACTTGATACCAAAAAATTAGTTTACAGCAAAACGTCTGTCCGTCTGAATGTGAACAAAGTGCTAGTGCTGTGCTAGTGGCTAAACGCTAAGTATGATTTTCACAGAAATTGATATTTCCGAATTGCTCTGGTGGATACAGCGTCCCCTTGAATTTGAGAAAGAGATTTTAATGCTTGGTGGCTCTTAACAAGAAGCCTCAAGGAAAACTTCAAATATTTCTAAAAAATAACACAAAAATTTGTATTAAAAAGTTTTTTTCACATAGCGTAAAAGACGCTTAAAATAGCGCAGGACTGTTTTATTAAAATATATGAATTTTCGAAACTTGCAAAAGTTCAACATTTATTCAGCGTCTTTCTACAACTACAACATTGAAGATAGAGATTTCTCCATTGAATAAAATCCGTTCGTCAAAATTAGATTTTTAAATCAGGACATATGTAGTACAAACATTTCAAAATATGAATAGTTTTCTAGTAATTTTAAGAGAAATAAAGGCATTTTTAAAAACACGGTTTCTCGAAAAATAATCTTTTTTCTTGAAACGTTTTGTACAAGAATGACAAACGCCAATTTGATGACTCCCTTAGATTAAAAAAAAATACACAAATGTAATTTTTTATATATCGCTCACGAGATTTATATCTACATTATAGGCATTATTTATACATCGCTGAATTTGTGAGCAGTAGTTCTTTAAATAATTTCAAACAAAATAATATAGCAATATGGCGTTTGTCATCGGATTTGGTACTAACTCTACCAAAAATTTAAAGAAAAAATTTGGAGCCGTTTTTGAGAAAATTTTGAATGTACGGGGGGCTTCATGTAAAGTACCCCAGATTTTCAAGAATGTTTTTCCACATTTCAAATCTTCAAGTTGAGCTAGATCGACAGGGGTTTCTTCAATTGGGAAAAGATCGTACGTGTTGTTTAGGCGTTAGTAGTGTTCACAGACGGACGGACGTTTTGAAAAAAAGAATACATTTTCGGTACCAAGGGACCCCAAAATGTGTACTTCCGTTAAAATCTCGAAATCGATTTTCCGCAGCATTACATCACTTTCTCAATACTACATATATACGTATGCATACGAGAAAGTAAAAGCTAGCCTAGACTAAATAGATTAGATAGCACACTAGTGTGAGAAGGTATGCGCCATTCTGTAGCAGTAGCTTAGAAAATAATTACTCCAGATGTCTTCTTTATAATTTGATTAGCTGTGACAGTGAATAATCCAATCACGACTTTTAATCCAATGACGATGCTGCGAGTAACACAAGGCCAAGTACTCTCCATGTGAAGTGATTTAAGGCGAAATGATCTCACTTTTATTATCGTCGTATGATAATGGGCTCTCAGATTTTGTTTATCAACGTGTATCTCTTGACCAAATGAATGTGGTAATTGGTTGGAATAATATTAATATCACTGTAACTTTCATTCAATACCGACAAAATGAATAAGAGTTCATGGAGGCGTACCATAATAATAAATGATTGAGCCACTTGGAAACAGATTCAGGAATGTGCCATCTTTAACATCAATAATTTTGTTTTCCGCCTCAAAATCATTTGTATGGCTATCGCATACCTCGATCGGTGTTATGAGTGGAGTGGCTGACTGAGAGCTAAGGACTGTAAGTCTTCCTGTGCGTCTTCCTTCAGTGTGGGCAGAGCTGTATCGATGGAGGGCAGGCAGACGCAAAGCGCGCTGATGCAACTGCACGGGCTGCGCAAAGCTCATTTCACCTTGGGGAAGTGTGCGAACCTCGTCAACGCCATCTTCGGCTGGCCGATCCTGTTGGAGTTGATAGGAGTCTTCACCCGCTTTGTCACTTCCGCTTACATACTCGTCTCTTCGCTAATGCTGGAAAAACACATTTTTTCGCACACGACACAGGTATGGCCTCCCCACTATTTCAACTCCTAACCGTTTACTGAAAACTGGTTTAATTTTTTGTTTAATGCTTTTGCTGAAATATGTAAAGCACAGTTATAAATATAGCTTACTCTGATTTACATTAAATCCTCTGAATTATGAAAAACCAACAGTTTTACTGATTTGGATCACCATCATTATTGAAGGTAGGACTATATATTAATTTTCTAATGCAATACATTCTTCAATATTGAAACTTAGACTGCAATATTGAAACTTGTACTGCAAATCCTTCACAAAATATGAATTTGAAGGCTTTCAAATGAAATTTTGAATCAAATACACTTTTGCGAAAATACATACTTTTCTCACAAATTTTTCTCCAATTTTTTCTTCAAACGTTTTCAACGTACTGAGCACAATGCACTAAACCATTTGACATTATCGTCATTTTGCTTGATACTTCCGAATTTTCAATCAATGCACATGTATTCATGTTCCACGCTGTTTCTTCTCATCAAGATGCCTCACGCCCCAGCTTGGGCGGGCGTCCTAGGAACCATGGCAATGGGCGGCGAGGTGCTGGCGGTGGTGTGGGCGGGCGAGCGCCTGCGCGCGGCGGCCGACGCGTCGGCTGCGCGCGCCGCCGCCCTGCTGCTGCGCGCCGCCGCGCCGCGGGGCCCCGCTGCGCGCGAGCTGCGCCTGCTGCAGGCGCAGGTGGCGGCGGCGCCCGTGCGCGTGTCGGCCAGCGGCTTCGTGGGGCTGGACCGGTCGCTGGCGCCCGCGCTGCTCGCCTCCGCCGCCTCCTGGCTCGTCGTCGCGCTCAGCTTCAACGCCAGCGACGCCGCCCGCCCCTGCCCCTGCCCCGCCGCGCAAACGACAACCATTCCAACACGTCCACACAATTTCTACGTTTCTGACCATTGATCAACTGCTGTTATGGACTTAAATCTCTTCAATTAATACGTTACAGACTGGGAGGCTTCAAGAAAGACATGCGCACTCGTCAGAAAGATTGTTCGTCCATTCCAGGCATGACAAGATAACTAGCTTTCTAGAATTCGTGAACACTACATCCAGAGCAACTGCTACATGGTTTCGAAGTAAGGTTTCGAAGAGAGTGCTCCAAGAATGAGGTACGGCACTGCATACCTTGCCCAGAACTATCTTGCAGACGTTTGAAGAAACGTCAGTTGAAGTTACTGCACCAAAAGCGATATTATGATTTTCTTTTTTTTTTCTTCTTCAATTTGTTGCGTCGTTGTTGACGCAATGCGTGTCTTTACCCCTTGTTGGGCGTTGAGCGCTTTCTCTGGAGTAATTCTCCGTTACTGAGTAATTACTCTATTTGTGAAGTCTCGTCACGTCGCAGTCATTCAGTGCCTTTTATCCCTTCGACCAGGAACTCGATGCCGTTAGATCCCGGGGTGCCTAGCCGGTCACCCAACCAGGAACCCGCGAGTCTCGAATTCGCTTAACCTGCGTGACTTCACGGAGCGTAATAAACGAATTCGTCTAGCGGCGCTTCTTCCACTAAAGAAAAGAACTGATTCGTTAAATGAAATACATCAGATGTACTATTTCAAATGATTAATATGAACTTAAAAATTACACATTTTGAATGGAAAAGGTCTTTGTTGTATTGCGTTTTACTTAAAGGGTGCAATAACTGCATTAAATTTGAATGTTCAAGTAAGGAGATTTAACAAAGATTCTTTTCAGAGAAGAAAGTTGCCCTCGTAAAAGACGCGTGTGTATTTATTTCACAAGCAAGATATAATTTTAGAAAGAAATAAACCTGCAATATAGTAATAAGAATAGTATTTAAAGTATAAATATATAAACAAATTTCAAGTCTCCGTTGTTTGATATGAAACGTCAGGCAAACGAGAGCGATCTTTTCGTGTAAAGCACCGTTCTACGTTATACAGCGAGCACGCTTTGCGCTTCAGCTAGCGTGCGGACACACCGGGTGGATTTGAAGGGAAAACGAGAGCGAAGTCAGACGACGTTGCGGCGCTCGCAGGAGCGCAGGGCTTCCCAAGCGGCCAAGATGTTCTTGCAGGCGCAGTTCGACACGCCTGATCTATTCTTTCACGAGCGTTAAAAGAAAACAAACAACTAAAACGAGCGATATTGGAGAGAATGCAAGAAAGAATAATACCTGCCATAACTATTAAGAAGCAGTGTTGCCAGAGTATTTAATTACTACAATAATCTATTATAGAGGAAACTGAATAATTCTGTAAATAATTTGTTCAAATTCGTTCGAATTGACCAGTGAAGGAGCAGAAACGTCATGAAGACACGATTCCCAGACCACCACGTGAAGGGGAATCGTGACGTGGAATTCGTTTATGAACGTGTCCTACGTCTCTCTTTCCCCACAGAGTAGTTTCGATAGCAGACATTTTTGGATTGTCTTGGTGTTTGGATCTGACGCAGTGAACTTTTCCTAGTGTTGTTACTCTAAGCGAGCCACGGGGCTCAGTGTAGTCCACTAGTACTCGCAAGCAGCTTAGCATATCGCATTCTGAGTTACTTCTAAAAGTTACATTGATAGTTTGGTTCTACTGAAGTGCGTCGAAAGGCGACCCATATGAGCCGGAAACCGCGGCCTCCATTTCGTGCAGCAGCTGCGAGTTCATCACGTTTGTATGGGGGTCAACGCTTCGGCCATTGCTCACATGCTAACTTTATCATTACGGTGAGATAACTCGTTCTGATAAACAACAATGTACACTTCGATTAAAATATTAAGTCCGATGATATTTGGCGGCTGAGATTCTGTCATCCAATAGGGAGCATGAAAGTCACTATAGTGACGTAAAAGCTCCCGATTGGATGACAGCCTCTCAGATGATCAAGTGTCAACGAACTTAATGTTTTAATCAAAGTATAGTATGCTTCAAGCAGCAAGTGGGCCCTTTTCGCCAGCAACCTCACGAAGTTTATAAGTTATAAGTTATAAGTTATAAGTTATAAGAAGGTGCAATTCTAAATAGTTTTGGGGCTAATGTACATCATTGGTATACATATTTTGAGAATTGTAATGTTCATTAAGGTAATTACATACTTTGTTATATTATAATGTTTATAGGTAGAATAAATGCTTGTGATAATTGAAGCAAAGACTCTCTCTCTCCCCTCCCTCTCTCCCCTATTTTTTATTTTTATTTTTAAGCCCGATATATTTTGGTCGAAATTAAGCTTTCGGCAAATCGGAGAGAATCGAAGCCTCTTTCATTGTGGAGATTTTCGGGAGAAATTTTCCATAGTTTTTTAGAAAATATGGTTCGAACGATTCGGATAATTCGCAATCTTTAGTTTCCTTTATTCTCAAAAACTTTAACGACGTGACATATTAAAAAATTAAATTTGTGTAATTTTAGAAAAATCAAAGGAATTCATCAAAATGGCTTTTATACAAAAAGTTTGAAGAAAAAATTATAGCCGTTTTTCAGAAAATCTTGTTTTCAATATTTTGTAAATATTGTCCATACTTCAATGGATATTGCCCGAAAACTATTAAAATTTTCAAATAAATGTACGTGACATTAATGAAAGAAATAATTATTGAGGACAAATTTCATTTGAAGAAAAAAATAGAAATTTTCAACATTGTAGTTTTTGGAAGATGCCGAAAAATCTAAACGTTTGTAATTATTGAAAATTCACAGTTGTCAGTAAACATTGGACCTCGAACATCTTTATAAGAGTATTTTTCTCTATTGTGACAAAAAAGTGGAGTTATTATTGAGACAATTTTTAAAACGTCCCAGGAGTTACATGTAAAGTTTGCACAAATTTTAAAGAATGTTTCTCAAACACGCAGAGCTACGAGTCGAGCCACATGGACTAGGGGTTAATCATTTTGAAAAAAATCCTACTCGTAATTTAGGCGCTAGTATTGTTCACAGACGGACAGACAGATGAACGGACGTTTTGAAAAAACACTTTCTGCATCAATGACCAACAATTCGTGAAATCTATCTAACGTGTTAGAGGAAGTATTTTACTACACATTGAAACACGATTTATCCTCCTTTTCTGTATCAGGGCCCGATAATACGAGTTTTTGTCGAAAAATCGTCTCTATAATACATTTTACTGCGTATATACGTGCGTATGCCACTCAGTAAAAATGATTTTTTTCCACTTACTACCTTTCCCGTGTAAAAAACTATCAACGCCTCGAATGTACAGTAACTGTAACAAACGCAATAAATTGTTACGCCAGTCTTCACTTGGAATACCGACCGTTTAATAAGCGTAAATGTATTTGCGAATCGATATTTTGAAATGGTTGGCACTGTCACAACGACGACAATGAGATGAATATTATTGACAAGAAAAACGAGAACAAATGGGGAAAAATATATAAATCCATAAGAAATCCAGGCGAAAAGAACATAGTTATAATTACACGATATGTAATACAACTTTTTTGAGCCAATGTCGTTTCAAGGGGAGGAAACAGCAATGTGATAAGGTTGTCTAAGATATTTAGTGACGTAGAAGGAGAAACATTTTGCAACAATAGCTAGTTTATACAAGAAAGAAATTATTTATAAACGGCAAAAAAACATGACCTTCTTTCAATATACAAGATTCTGATATTCGAGTTTTTGTTTCGCCTATTCGTCTCTTCCTTGAGTCCCCTGTATCACGTTTCACGACTGGTAGGGTTAGCCCCATTTTCTGTGGAGACTCATCCTCATACGCATTTAAACTGATTGATTAATTGTTAGTGATTCCGGTGCGACAACTAACGAGGTCATTATTCCCGTAAGTGTAGTGCGTGTTTTTTCCATTGGGAGGTGGCGGTGGTCTTCCCCCGCTGGATGGCGAGATCCGGCGCCGATTATTCATTCCCAGACCCTTCAATTGCGAGCAGTATGTGTAACTGGATACTTGCAATTCCCCATCGTCGAAAAAATTGTGAAGGTGCTAGAGATGGTAGTAGTTCTGCACTCTTCCACTGAGACATACTGGAAGGCGAAATCCTTATGGTCGGTTTGCTGAACGTTTGGAATACTAATAGTTACTTTCGAATTCGTTTTCTTTCTAACAAAACTGGAAATTGACGGAGTGGTGATGACAATAGTCCGTATGTTGTTACTACTAACGCCTTTGGCGATGTTCTGGCAGTACGTAGGCATGATACATCCATCATCTTGCGTCACGCTTTGAGATCGTAAATGAAAGGCTTTGCACAACTCCCTTCGGTTGTCTCCACTGAATATGTCTGATGGCACGCAATAAAAGGTAAGCTTACTCAAGAAAAAAAGTTCTGAAACATACATAAGCGTTACCTTCAGTCATTTGAAAGTGTCGTGCGATTGGAAAAACCTATATATTACTAAATCACGTGAAATTCGGCAACATTACATTGTAAGCTTGGAATGTAACATGGTATTGTATACTGTAAAGAAAAAAATGGAGCCGTTTTCTAAACATTATTGATTTTTTAATGTTTTATGAGTACATATTTCACTCAATATTGCGCGAAAACTAGTAAAATTTAAAAAAAAACATTACATGACCTTAATGGATAAACTAATTATGGAGAACCAATTTCATTTTGAAGAAAAATCTATCTTCAATTTCGTAATTGTGGAAAAATGCCCCCCCCCAAAAAAAAATGAAAATTTCGCAATTTTCGAAAGATCAGAGTTAACGGTGAAGAACGGACATATGCCATCTTTATAAGTGCATTTTACTCCATTCTTACAAAAATTAAAAAAAAATTGGAGTCATTTTGAGAAGAAATTGAAAATATTCGAAGGTCTTCATGTAAAGTAACCCCAAAAATTAAAGAATGTTTTTTCAAAATTGGAGAACTTCCAGACGAGCCGGATCGACCGGGGAATATTTGGAAAAAAATCCTTTGAATAGTTTATGCGCTAGTGTTGTTCACGGACGGACGTTTATTTATTTTTTTTTAAAAAAACAACCTTTTCGGTATCAAGGGCCCAAATTTCCTGACGCGGCTTCGTGGGGCTGGACCGTCGCTGGCGCCCGAGCTACTCGCCTCCTGGCTCGTCATCGCGCTCAGCTTCAACGCCAGCGACGGCGGGCCCTGCCTCACCCCCACACCCGCCCTATAGGTCTTTACACGCAAATGACAGCCATTGCTACATTTCTCTCAAGTTTTCAAATTTTGGCGTACAATGTCTACTTATTACAGGGATTACCTTTCGAACGTTCCTGGCAAAGCACTTCATATTTGAATCCTTTGTTCCCACGATACTAATAATATATAAGCTACGGTTGAGCCTACAATGTTTAGATAATGTCTAAACTTATTGTTTAGACATTATCTATCATTATATATATATATATATATATATATATATATATATATATATGTATATAATTTAGACATTATCTATCATGATCTATCAAGATCTATCTTGTCACTTTCAATATTGTGAAAGACGTATTCTTCTTACACTAAATTGAAAGACATACACTCTTCTTACATTTAATATTTTTTCTTCGTTTCTTTTAGACTTCCTTAAGCGTCATGCACTCTCATATGATTATTTCAATATTTCACGCGAAAAACTATATTTTGAAATTTTCGAAACTTCAGATAACACAGGGCAACAAAAAAACAACTTTCTTTTGGTGCCTGAAATGTTGGAGCTGATTATAGGTATTTCGGGGCTGCTGATTCCAACTGTTTGGCTACATCAGCTCTAGTTTTGAAAATACAGAAAAAAGAACGATTTTTGTCACTTTCGGAACCACAGTTCACTTTCAATTAATACTCTTAGTCTATTTCATTATTATTTCATTACAAACCGACAAATTTGAGTACCCCGCGCCTTTCTAGTAATGTGCACTGTTACATTCACATATATTTTAGTGCTTAAGTCATGTGTTTAGAAATAAAACTTAGTGTTTTTAATCACAATAATTTATCCAATGTCTCCATACCTACCACAGCTTTTCGTTTTTGAGATTCTGATTTATTTCGGAGTTCATAAACAGGACATATTTGAGTTACCTTTAGTTGGTGTCAACCTCGGTGATCAAAATGTGGGCTCCTCGTATTGTATGCAAGATGTGTACGGAACAATTGCGTTAGTGGACAAATAGTACAACAATTCGGCGTGCCCGATGATCTGGAGATATCCTAAAAAAACATATTAATGATTTTTACTTTTGTCTTGCCAACATCAATGGAATTAATCGAAACAATCATAGCAAATGGGCGTAACCTGACCTAGTCTCAGCTAAGAGACCGGTTTCACACTCAGATGACGTATCTGTTCCATCATTTGAAATAGCTCACTGAAGACAAATATTCAGTGTGTGAAGGTTATGAAAATGGAAATAGTTATTATGATTTCTTAGTTATTAAGTACTTCATCAAGACCTGAATGTTTCGACCAAAAATAATTGATTGGCATTGTCAGGGAACTTAATCTCTCCAAAACCGCCTCTAAATTGCTCGTCTCTCGGTTAAAAGAAAAGAATTTGCTTGTACCTGAGACAGATATTACATTTTTTCGTCAGCGGGAAAAGGATTTACCGAATTCTTTTACAAAAGAAGAAATTCTAATGTTCTACAACGATGTAGAAGGTCTTTTTAAAACGTTGGGTTTATAGAATGTAAGTCAGATGAATGGCGACAGCTCAAGGAAAATTTTGAAGTGTGCACTCTTACAAAACAGCAACAAATACGGCTCAGTTCCAATTGGTCACTCATTCTGGATGAAAGAAGAGTACGAGAAAGTTTCTTTAGTTAAAAAAGATTAAGTAATGATCATCAGTGAGTAATTTGTGTTGATCTGAAGATGGTGAATTTTCTTCTCGGTCAACAAAGTGACGACACAAATATATATTACAAATATATAATTTATATTTCTGTGAGACAGCAGAGCCAAAAATGAGCAATGTTAAGAAAAACTTTACCTCTGAGGAAAGATACAAATGTAGGGGAAAACAATGTGATCAATTTACCTTTAGTGGCTCGAGAGAAAATTATTCTCTCCCCTTTCCATATCGAGCTACGCTCGATGAAGCAATGTGTAGAGTAGTTGGCGATGGGAAATGTAGTGAAAAACGTAGTGAAAAACTTTCTAGGGAAGCACAAAACAGAAAAAATATCACAATTAATAAAAACAATGCTTTCCAATTTCCATGTATTTGGTTGCAATGAGTATTAAGGTCCATTACTATATCTTTGACCCCGGTGTATAAGCTGATAAGTCAAAAAAAACTTAATATTACAGAGGAGCAAAAAAAAAAAAAGGTTTAAACTAACGCTATATATAAGGCATTAATGATATTCAAACAAAACCTACACAAAAATAGTTTTGTTTGAATATCACCTTCGTTTGAATATCATTAATCCATGGTTTAATTCATTTACACGGTGTTTTTTGCTCTCGTGTAAAATTAAGTGTTTAAGACTCATCAGTTTATTCACCGGGATCAAAGATATAGAACCTTGAACTGCTTTCCTGCACTTGATGATCTAAGTGAAGAGTAAGGTGAAAGATTTCACCAAGATATTTACCAATGGAAGAGAGAGAGATCAAGGAAAATGGGATACCTAATCTATTACAGACTACTGTTGGAAAATGCAGCAAGACTGGTATGGCATTTCTCACTCAAAAAAGATATATTTAAAAAATTCGTCGAGTGTTGAATGAAAGGTTAATTTTGTGAATTTTTAAAACAATCTGGTGAGAAATTATGTGATTTACAGTTATCTAATTAATATATTTCATTTATAAAAACAAATGTATATAATTTTACAACAAATTAACACCAGAAAAGTAAATATTTAATGTCCACATGCCACTGATGCTCCCAAATTCTATCACACACAGTGTGGAAATGGGGTATATAATGATAATTCTGTATTTACAAAACTAGAGCTGATCATTGCAACAAAGATATTGCATTTTTTTGAATCAGTGACATCAAAATACCCAGAAAATGTTTAATATATGAGACACCAAAATGTGTGTTGACCAGTGTAATAATGACAATGATAAAATTTCGAAAATGTAAAGGTTTCATGTACAAATTCCCCTACAAATTCAATCGTCCTTTTCAAATGAAAGGAATCACGACTTCAACCAGATTGATCGGTGAACATTCTATGAACCGGTTAGGGGCTACTGTTATTTAGATACACAGGCGGAGTGATTCCTGGGGGAAAACACTCCTTTGGCACAAGCCTCCACAAAAAGTGGATTCTGATTATACAAATGTTTCCAAAAAGTAATTTTGTGCATCTGTGAGAAAAAATAACATTATCGTTGCCGGGGATTCACAAGTTTTTAATGACAAAAAATGCACTCTTAGCTGCCACTTTACAAAACTTTCTGTATACTACATAATAGTATAAGAGAAAGTGAATGTAATCAATTAAAAAATCAATATGCAATTCAATTGTAAAATGTATTATTACAAGAAAGTGAATCATCTATCTTCTTCAGTGCCTACCATTTCCATAATAACATTATGTAAAACCAATTAAGATCTTCATTGGTGCATCACTAAGAACACACAATGGAGGTCATAAAGGAGAGTAAAGTAGTACAGCAATTCGGAAACAATGGTCAGAATATACGATGATAAAATGTCGAACACAAGACACAAATACATTAGCACGAAGCAAAACACTTGTCACTGGTTGGACGGTAAAGGTATTCGAACATTTGAAAAAGCAGATATTAGATCCAATCTTCGTTCATTCTTTTATTCTCTAACTCCTCTGTATTATCTCTCTCGACTGATAGGACTAGCTCCATTTTCTCTGGGGACAGATCCTTGTGTACGATTGAGAAGTCGACGAAAGGATCTACTGCCTACTTTCATAAATGCATTTATTACTGTCTGTCTCATTTTGGTATCTGCATGGAAAAATCAGGACAAATACGCATTTGGATCACACCCATTTGCAAAACTGAATGGTTATTCATTCATGGTTCCTTCTGCCGCAAGCAGCGTCTGTACCTGGACATTTGTTATTCTCCATCGGCGTAAAATCGTGAAGGTGCTAAAGAAGATAGCTGATTTAGATGTAGTTGTTCTACACAATCCTTCCGAAACATACTGTAGGACGAGAGGCTTTTTGCTTAAAGAAACTATAATATCTCTAGGGATATTTTTAATTACTTTCACCGGCGCTTTCTTTCTAATACACCCAGGAATGGCCGGATTGATATCATCAACTGCAGAAGTTTTGTTATTTGTACCACCGGCAGGATCAATGCTACAATGTGTCAATGTGTTCCATCTATTAGCGTCACGTTTTGAAGCTATAAATCAGCGACTTCGAGCAGTTGGGTTTAACAACTTGCGGCCTCCGCAGTCGAGAGGACTCACGGAAAGGTGAGTATATTCTAGGGGATAAAATACTCTTTAAATTACGATTACAACGACGCTTAACGTCTTAGGTTATTTGAAAATGCCTCGAAATCTGTACCACTGTATCTTTCGGAAGAAACAAGGAAATGAAATGAACGTAAAAAGACTGTCCTGGTGAGAGATGAGGTTGTTGATCGCTTTTACTAAGACTAAACGCACATGACAAAACAGAGAAGTAAAAGTCATTGCTAGTGAATATTAAATTACGGTGTAAGTGAAGTAGCTCAATCCTTCAAGCACTCGAATCGAATATTTAAAAAGAACATGGGGCGACAAGAAACGGAGTGATTTAGGATTATGAAAATTATCTAAAATTATTGCATGGGAACATATTTTGCTCTGGTTTATAATGTGGTGCAAAAGAATCAGTATTATTGTTTATTTAACTCCAAAATATTTTATGACAATTACGTTGGATAGAATATTTACATGTTTTTCCAACAAAATTGCTCTCTTCACACTTGTTAGAATTCTTTTTAAACTGTCTCCCAACTAAAATTGAATACTGCATGTAAAATAGTTAAATAAACCTGATAGAAATGTTTCGGTTATCTGTCAACAGTTTTTTGATAAAAATATTGATACATTTGCCAACCAGTATTTCTCATAGTAAAGATGTCACTTCACGAGACTTTATAAAAGAAACTTACGACGAAATTTGAATAAGCAGTTAAGGTGTTTGCCTGTACAGAGAAAGCTGCTGAAACCCGACTTTGCAGACAGCGGCGAGGCACATTTGGTATTTTTACAGGAATTTGAAAGCAATAAAGTAATATTTCACTATACAAGAAGATGATGCGCGGTGGAGATAGCTGGTGATTCAATAACTTCTCGCGTCAGAACGCACTGACAGATACGTACGAGCAGAACAGAGATAATATCTCTAGTAATTTATTAGAGGCGGACTAATTTCTTTTCTTAGACTACATTTTTGGAAGAATAAACCCGATACTTTATGCCAGGTCATTTCTTCCAGAAATGATGGAATATCACCTTGCACGGAGGCTTCTGCAATGTGCAATATCTACTTACTCGTACAATACCTAACAGATGGTCACTACTCTAGTTAGGCGTTTTATAGTGCAATTTGAAGCTTCATGCACATCATAATGGTGCAACTTCAAACATCTACAGATTGATTCAAATTTAAAATAAGGCATCAGTTTATTTGGCATATTCAATAACATTAATAATAAATGATATCGTAGGCTTCCGCGGACAGTCATTATCTGGGCTGTCCGGGTGACGCCGCGTCGAAGGGTGAAGTGCCGACGTTTCGACCGACATATCGCGGTCATCTTCAGGGCTGTACTTGCCAATTTTTTTTTTTTTTTGCCGCGGCGTCACCCGGACAGCCCAGATAACATTAATAATTTCTTTTGTCAACTGAAACACCGCCTCTGCCTTCCTTCACAGCGCGAGCGCAGCTGTGTGGGCTGAGGCGCGGGAGGCGGACGTCGTGGTGACGGAACTGCATGAGCTGCGCCAGGCGCACTTCACCCTGGGCAAGTGCGCGGCCCTCGTCAACGCCATCTTCGGCTGGCAAATTTTGTTCGAGCTGATCGGAGTCTTCATCCGCTTTGTCACTTCCGCTTTCTTGTTCGTTTCTGCGACGTTTTTAGGAAAATCTTTCAGTTTCAGCGGACAGGTAATACCATTTTGCAGTTACGCAACATCTTCAGTGATCGCATTTGTGAAATCCGCGTAGCCAACGATATTTTTGACGAGAAGATGCCCATATATACAATTCCATAGGAACTGATTGATTGGTTGGTTGATTAGTGATTCCGGGCGCACCAACTTCTAAGGTCATTAGTCCCGTAATAGTTGTGCAAGTTTTTATCGAGGGTGGTAGCGAAATATTAAAAATATTTTAAATATTATAAGAATGCTTAATAGCGTCGTTTTTATTTATGTTTGCTGTATGTGTATGTTTGAGAGAATTTAAGGCAATGTTGATATCCAAAAACAAATTAATAAAGAAACATTGTATTCCAGGATTGGAAACTTACGTAATACGTCTCGAATGGAAATGTTATATATACTTCTATAATACATTCTATAATTATGCATTTATATAATGCAGAATAATAAAAGAAATGAGGCGAAACTAAATATACGGATAGTTTCTTAAATACTTTGCGAAGCAAAGTAGGCGATAAAGTTTTTTGAAACATTTATATTAAGATTCGAGAAGTAAGCCAGAATACACGTTGCATTTGAAAAATCGAGTGGGGCTTGTGAAGTAGAAAATACATATTTTTGCCTTGCTTCAGTGACATTTTTATTGTAGCAGAGATATTAAAATCAGTATACGAATGAAAAATGTAAAGTCAATTGAAACTTTAGTGAAGGATCGAGATGCCTGCAGTTTTATAATATTAGAAGGTTGGGAGTGTAATTTCCAACGATAATTTTTAAAATTCTAGTGGCGTTTAGGACAAGCGCAGAATCACGGCCATAGGTGAAATGATGTCAACAGAGTTTTGACTGAAAGAAATAATCAATATTGGCAGTCAGGAAAGCAGGTCAATTGAACGAATGGCAGAGTAAATGCCTGAGAATTGCACAAACACCTGACTCATAATGACATCTGACAAGACACATTTTTTCCATCCTAGGCGACTGTGTCATATCAATTCGCCACTTTCATATATGCAGATTAATATGATGTATGGGAAGTATTCACATGAACAGCTGGCAATTTGCAACAGATAAGTTGTCTTTTATTAGTGTGTTGGCCCTACAAACCTTTTTAGCCCTCTGGCCAAACTCTAAGAAAGGCCCGTTCACGCCATATTATCTGGCACCGACGGCACTTTGGTTTTACTACAACATGCATGAAAATGACTACGGCGAATGGATTATTTGCGTTGTTAAATGATCAACACTCAGATACGCCGAAACAGGAGGAACGCGTTTATTCCCCCGGGGCATTTGAATACCCTCGACTTGGACTATCAAAATGACACAATATACAATGTAATATTTATATTATGTTTTATTGTTCTGTTATGTGCGAAATTGTGATGTAAAAGAAACAATATCATCGAAGATTTTTAGATATGAAACAAAAATATAGGATAAGTTCGTAAATGTTTCGTAAAGTAAGTTTTAGGATAAAAAGAAATAGAGCATCACTTTAAAATCCTAGGGCTTCGAGTCGGACCAGATCGAAACGGAATATTCATTTTCGAAAAAGTCCTAGGTATAAATCAGGCTCCAGTGTTGTTCACAGAGGTACTGAGGAACGGATCAACAGGTGGTCACAATGGCGCCGATTTTGACCGAAATTTCCATTGGTAGACGTCGAACGCTTGCGTCCGATACGCCCAATTCGTTCAAACATGTGTAAAGTGTGCGGGCTGCGGGGCTGCTTAATAGACGATTGTGAGAAAGGAATATCTGGGCAACTTCGGGTAATCACGCTGTCAATGGTTCTCGTAATCAAACAAATTCCCAAAATGAGTATAATTAGATACAGTTTTTATAAAAATTATTTAAAATATGTTAAATACGCTAATTATGTTTATTTCACGCCGTCTTTCCAACAGATGCCCCATGCCGACCAATGGGCGAGTATCACCTGCTGCGTGATCATGGGCGGCGAGGTGCTGGCGGTGGTGTGGGCGGGCGAGCGCCTGCGCGCGGCGGCCGACGCGTCGGCTGCGCGCGCCGCCGCCCTGCTGCTGCGCGCCGCCGCGCCGCGGGGCCCCGCTGCGCGCGAGCTGCGCCTGCTGCAGGCGCAGGTGGCGGCGGCGCCCGTGCGCGTGTCGGCCAGCGGCTTCGTGGGGCTGGACCGGTCGCTGGCGCCCGCGCTGCTCGCCTCCGCCGCCTCCTGGCTCGTCGTCGCGCTCAGCTTCAACGCCAGCGACGCCGCCCGCCCCTGCCCCTGCCCCTGCCCCGCCACGCAAACGACAACCATTCCAACACGTCCACACAATTTCTACGTTTCTGACCATTGATCAACTCCTGTTATGGACTTAAATCTCTTCAATTAATACGTTACAGACTGGGAGGCTTCAAGAAAGACATGCGCCCTCGTCAGAAAGATTGTTCGTCCATTCCAGGCATGACAAGATAACTAGCTTTCTAGAATTCGTGGACACTACATCCAGAGCAACTGCTACATGGTTTCGAAGTAAGGTTTCGTAGAAGGTGCTCCAAGAATGTGATATGGCACTGCATACCTTCCCCATGAATATTTTGCAGAAATCTTATGAAAAGTCAGTTGACACGGTTATTGCTCCTAAAGCGATATTATAATAATTTCTTCCACTAAAGAAAAGAAATGATTCGTTAAAATGATATACTGCCCCTGCCCCACCCCGTAGAGCTTGCAACGCAAACTACATACATTGTAACACTTCCACAAATCTTTCGAGTTTTAAAATAATTTCATTGTTCCATTGTAACCCAAGCATAGATAAATTTGATACCAGGGAAGTATTTAAGGACGTAACGCGAGGTTGTATGCTTTGCTGAGTAGATTGGACGACTTTTTTAAAATTTGCGTTTTAAAGATTTGTTTGACAGTTTTCAAAACATCGCACCGCAAAATGTATCGTTGAGCATCGCAGAAGATCACACTGCACAGCGAAATGTATTCTCCAGCCAGCTGGATGAGACGAGCGCTAACTGTTAAAGCCGCAAAGAGTTGGTTCAAAGCATTTTGCTCGCATTCTAACAAAATAATTTCTCTGATTTAACAATCTCCAGTTGGTCGAATGCCCAAAATACTAGGGAGTACCATGCCGCAGCACGAGATAGTCAAATGAATGCCAATCGTTTATACACGTTACTCACGACCATACCCCTTAATTTGGAACGAATGAGTGTCAAAATAACAGCACACATGCCTGAACAAAGTATATTGTTTTCTGTGGTTGGGACTCAGTCTTTCTGAAGACTTAGCAACAATTTATGCTTGTAATGTAGAGATGGATTTCAGCGGCTCGCTTGTTGACGCTAGTTGATGCAATGGTCTCTAAGAAGCCGGTTGTGCCTGCTTATTTAACATTATAAATTATGTTGCTCTCTATATACTTCAGATTTTTTATATTCCAGCATTATAAACGACTTTTTCTGTAGCAAGAAATCGTTCATAATTGAGCATTTTATTGCACGTATGATTGCGTCATCACTAGAGACCGGAAAATATGTAGTACGAAAGGTCAAAATATAGTCATAAATATGTAATGACAAAGCAAGAATATGTAATAAATATGTAACACCGGATATAATATATAATATTATATACGAATTTTTCGATATTCCATATTGAAGGCAAGAGGTTTTGTAATACTGCTCTTCAATATAAAATTTTGAAATTATTAAATGTAAACATTTTTGAAAATATAGTTAGTTTCGGGAAATTTTGAGTTCTATATTGACAGAGATTCCTTTTTTCTAACCTGTCCAACACTCTTAACATTTAGACCTCGAATTTAGAAATTTGTTTCTTAATGCAGACTATTTTACAATATTGGTTAATTAAATCTTTTTATGTAAATATTTTTCAAAATATTTAGAGTTTTGCAACATTTTGAGTTAGATTGTTTGCTTTTATCGAGTGAAATGTTAGTAGGGTGTTTAGTTTGGTTACTCAGTAGCGAGGTTTGTTGCATCAGAGAATATTTTCGACGTAATTGCCTCTCAAAAAGGTGACAGGGCGATGACAATAATAATAATGATAATAATAATAATAATAATAATGATGATGTATGACAAACACATTCAAACTAATCGCACGATAGTGGCAAACAAATCGGATATTGTTATCCGGGATTTGGAGAAAACAACGTCCCTACTAGATGTTGCTGTGCTATGCGATCAAAACGTCTTAAACACAATCGAGATCAGCCGAATGTAGGGCGCAAAAGCACAGGTCGTCCCGATAGCTACCGGATCTCTGGAATTTGTTCCGAAACATTTTTGTAAGAACTTGGCAAAACTCCCAGGTTCTTCAAAAGACAGGGAAGGACAAAACATTGCTTCAATGGGAACAGTCCACATTTTGCCCAAAGTATTGTAGAAGCACTAATACTCCCTAGCTCTGTTCCTTAGAAAGGTGACTGCAACCCGGAGATTTTATATTCAATCAACTAATATCTTTAGTTGGGAATAATAATAATAATAAAATAATAATAATAATAGTAATAATAATTTGATCAGATCTGAAGATAAAATGAGAAATAGAACTTTCATTAAAAATATGTCAAAGGATCAATGTCATCACCACAAGCAGAGAAATATGAAAAGCTCATTAACGAAAGTGCTGTGGAAAGTTTCCGCCACTACGTAAATTGAAAGACACAAACCAATAACCTAACACGTTACATTTTTAGCAAATATATTCATACGAGTTAGAATAAAGTAAGACCTAGCGACATTTCTCCTTTAATAGTTGTTACTAGTAAGTATTAGGATATACTAATTTACTTCTGATACTGAGAAATCATACTACAATAATTTAAACAATTTGCACGGTGCAAATGCTGTCACATCTACACATTTGATATTGCGGAAAGCAAACATAAACACCGAGATCTGTACCCATAATTGTAAATGAAAAGTAAAAACGTCAATAACGTTTAAATAATATACAATAGAGATAGATTGTATTTACCTAGATCAAATATTGTGATTGATAAAAAAATATTGTAGAGCAAATATATTAAAAGATTTGAACGAATGAAATTTATTTCATGGAGTTTACTTTATAACAGTTTATAAGTTATTTTCAGACAGAAACGCATTTTCGAAAGCAAATGCTTGCAGCATATTCAAATTAGTCGTCACACAACACAGACATCTCAAAATAAATATTTTCTTCATTGTTAGCACAGTGAAGAACTCATTTCTCACAGACTGCATCGATACACATAATTAGGATTTCAAAAACACCTCTCACGGAAGTTCCTTATTAACCATACGTCAATAACTAATACACTTTAAGAAATGCAATCACTGAAATTACTTCACGAGAAAGGCTAATTTGTCGCTGCCTAGAAGGGTCACAGAACAGAGTTACGTTCGACGTCCACCAGGCGAACTTGAAGCGAGTGTGCGGGCGCCAACATGATCAAAGTGGCCGGGGCGATATCATCGGGGTCGCCCTGGGTGGCCCGCGTGCCCGACACGCAGGCCTTCTTCCGATCCTTGGCGCCCCTCTACCGCCTCTCGCGGCTCTTGGGGCTAGCGCCGTACTCCGTCTGCGCCTCCACCGGACGATTAAGTGCCACGCCGCGCGATTTACTACCCACCGTTTTCTACCATTGCTTGTTGCTGCCCATTGCCTTTCTTTCTTTCATCGGCGCGTTCAATAGCCAAACCGACGTACTCCAATGGTCAACGAGTATCAGAATGCAACTTTTATCGATCTCTTGCGGTATTTTTGCTAGCTGGCTGTCATCCTGCATTGCTGCTGTGGTTAATCGTCGTAAAATTGTCCACATACTGGAAAAAATTGCTGGTGTGGACTACGATATTTTCAAGAACCCTGAAACAATCTATCGGAAAACATACTGTTTTTTATTCACACAAGTAATTGCTGTGGCTTTGATAACACTTTTAGTCTTTACTCTCGACCTTGTAGTGAGAGGTTTGGGACTTTCCATAATTCCTGGCCTTTTTGTTAGGTTTCTTGTGATGGGAGTAGTGGTGGTGAGCATGATGCAATACGCAAACCTGCTGCATTTGCTGAGCACTCGCTTCGCGGCCATCAACGAGCGCCTGGAGGAGGCACGAGGCGTTGCGCGGGCGGGGACGGGGGAGGGGGAGGGGGAGGGGGAGCGGGCGGAGGCCGGGGAGTTTCACACCCTGCGATGCGCGCATTTCATCCTGAGCGACTGCGCGGCGGCCGTGGACGCGGCGTTCGGGTGGCAAGTGCTGCTGGAGCTGCTCGCCATCTTCCTGCGACTGGTGATCTCCGTGAGGGTGCTGGTCAGCACGTGGTTGGTGGGTGACGATCTCTTCGGCAATGGACTCAAGGTAGGAACACCTAAACACAATCTACAAAGTCCTAATAGGCGATGTTTTCTAGCTACTCGTCATCCGCAGACTACGTCATTCTTTAAGTCATTTTTTCCTTATTGGCAAGCAGTACGTGACTAAGGAGGAAAGCACATAAGAGTGGATTAATGAAACTTAAACGCAATGAACACAAGCAGGAATTGTCAGGTGCGAAACTTCTCGACTAATCCTCATAGGATGTTAGTGATTCCAGGCGCGTCAACCACAGGGGTCATTAGTCCCATAAGAATAATGCAGGTTTTTCATCGGGAGGTGGTGGTATTCTTCCCCCGCTGGATGGCGAGATCCGGCGCCGACCTACCGCAGGCTAGGTTTTCCCCTAAACAGGTATCTCCCACCAGCGGGGTACCGCCCCGGCCAGGACAAGCTCTAAGTTTCCGACCACTCTCCTGGAATGTGGACAAATCATGAATATACATCGTGATAAAGATGACGATGTAATAAAACAAACATTTTTCTTGAATAATTTATCTTAAGTTTAATATGCAGAAAAACATTGATAATATTGATAACGTTACGCATGAAATAAGATTAATACACCCTATGTATTAAACATTTGAGACCTCGTAATTAATCATTCCAAATCACAATATTTTGTTGCAAAATCATCGACGATTTTTTATTTTTTTTTTAAAATAAAGGGGTTTAAACACGTTGTAGAGTAGCAGCAATCCACAGGAATATCGCTGTTATACATCCTCTTCATCACGCTGCACATTTCGCCTGTGCAATCTGAGAAAATTTGGAAGCTTGTCATGTTATAAGTGTATGTTATCGCCAGGCGTGTCACTGCCTGAATCGAGAGTGAAACACGAAATCTATAGCAGAACACGATGTTCTTTAGAGTTAATTTTATTCTTTGCATTCGATAATACTTTTTACATACTACTAACACGCTGGAAACCAAACAATAAAATATATCCCTTTTATGAACTATATTTAAAAATGGATAGAAAAATATCATGTTTATTAGTCTATAATTAAAGCATCGATGTTTTCATCGACATCAAAGGCCCTTTAGCGATGTATTGATTTGGCATGGCTAGGTGTCGCAGAGGCTGTCCGCGGCGAGCGCGGTGGAGGCGGCGGCGAGCGCGGCGGAGCTGTCGGCGCTGGTGGCGGCGGGGGCGGGCGCGCGCGCGGCGGCGGAGGGTGCGTGCAGGCGCGCGGCCGCGCTGCTGCTGCGCCGCGTGGCGCCGCGGGGCCCCGCCGCGCGCGAGCTGCGCCTGCTGCAGGCGCAGGTGGCGGCGGCGCCCGTGCGCCCCAGCGCGCGCGGCCTCGTCGCCGTCGACCGCTCGCTGCTGGCCGCCGTCGCCGCCTCCACGGCCGCCTGGCTGGTGGTGGCGCTCAGCTTCGAGGCGACCCCCACGCGCGACGAGGCGGCACGCGCCCCTTCCGCTACAGCACCAAATGCGACGACCAGCTAATTAAGACCCAGCTAATCCGAACCCCGCACCGGGAGTGGTGGCTCAGTGCATCAACTGATGTCACTGCAGAGCCTCTGACCGGGAGGTCCTAGGTTCCCACTCCCCACGGCGGCAGGATTTTCGACACTAGCTAGCGCGACACTAGCTAGATTTTTTGCAGCTAGATCGAATTCAGTCGCTGTCTGGAGGAGAATTCTAGAGGCCGGCTGCTCTGATCGGGAGCTTTCCGATCAACACCAGGCGAATGCCGGAGCAGTACCCCAACAAACGGGCCACGGACCGCCTCTTTCCTTTCTCTTCCTTGTCCTATCCTCACTCCTTACACACACACTTACACTAACACGCACTACACTACCGGTCGGGGACTTGTCCCGGCTGAGGCGATGCCCCGCTGGTGGGATACACCTGATTGGGGAAAACCCCGCTAGTCGACGGTCGGTCGGCGCCGGATCTCGCCATTCAGGGTGGGGAGATCAAAGCCACCTTCCTATGAAATCCTGCACTACACTTACGGGACTAATGACCTCAGTAGTTGACGGGGTTCTATTGTAATCTAAAGAGATTATGCTAATCTTGAAAACTTCGAACTTAATACACTTCTTAAAATTATTTCGTAATAACGTACTGATATATTTAGATAATGAAATGTAAACTGAAAAAGAAAACCAAGATGTAAAAGATGCATAAGCAGTTATTTCGATAAATTTAAATGAACTAAAATATTATCATTTGTTAGTTATGACCTTTTCTTCCACTGCCTCCCTGACCGGCTAAGTTAATTCACTGCCAGCATTACCGCTGCCTCCACAAGAACGTGGAAGGTCAGTTCCCAAAGTAGTGAATTTTCGAATACGTTGAATTCAGCTTGAATTCTGGAGGTGAATTGTAGCGCGCGGCTGCTATGATCGGTAGTTTCCCGTTGAGTCTCCGATCAAAACCAGGCGAATGACTGAGCAGCACCCTAACAAAGATGCCACGGACCGTCGGCGATCTTTCCTTTCTCTACCTTGTCCTATCCTATCTCTTTACTTACACTTATACTTATAAGTAGTGCAGTACCGCGCATGTGAGGAGAGCAGACGTGGTCTTAGCGCTTGTCCCGGCTGGCGCGGTGCTCCGCTGAGGGTGATACTAGGAAGCGTAATCACCCGCTGCCAACGCGCAGGCCGAATCTCACCCTCCAGCGGAGGAAGAACGCCGCCATCACACAAAATACTCCTTCCTCTACAGCAATGGCACTAATGACCATAGCAGTTGATGTGCCCGGAAACATAAATCTATTAACCCATGAGAAGGGATGTGTGAATTGAGTAAACCACTGAGTGTAAACCAGTATGTCTGCACTAGCAGCACGACTTCATGGTAGTTAGTCTGTCTTCTCTGCATGATGTTATCTTAATAGATTTGTATTTTTGATTTCATAATTTTTCTCATTTAATTAACCCTAGCGCTTCACTTTGGAAAATAAACTGACGTGCTAATTAGCAAACCTTATACATCTATTTTCGTCTTCCATTTCCCCTTCAATTCGTGATAATAGATTGATTGATTAATGATTCCGGTCGCGTCAACTACTAAGGTCATCAGTCCCGTATGTGTAGTGCGTGTTTTTAAAGCGAGAGGTGGCGGTGATCTCCCCCCCGCTGCAAAAGCCTACACGTCAGCTAGCGGGGGTTTTTCCTAACCAGGTATCTCCCAGCAGCGGGGCTCATACGGAACAAGCTTTAAGCTCCCGAGCAGTCTTCCGGCATGTGTAGTAGTGTAGTGCATGTAAGTGAAAGTGTGTATAAGTAAGGGGTGAGGATAGGACAAGGAAATAGAAGGAAAGATAGCGGACGGTCCGTGGTCCTGCTCTGGTAGTTAAGGTACTGCTCTGGTATTCGCCTAGTGTTGAACGGAGAAACCACGGAAAACGACCGATCACAGCTGCCAGCCACTAGAATTCTCCTCCAGACAGGGACTGAATTCGACTCAGCTATCTATCTAGTATAGAAAATCCTGCTACCGTTCGAACCTAGGACCCCACGGTCAGAGGAACTGCAGTGACATCAGTTGGTGCCCTGAGCCACCTCTACCGGTGATAATATATAATTAAGAAAGAATAGCAATAAAAACGAACTAACTAGCATCATCAATACTTGAGTTTCCCAGAATTCATGAATTCCAAGAGAATGGAAACTAAAATTCTGTTTTACGGCACCATTCTTTCGTTTCTGTGCAAAACTGATGAAAATGTAGTTACGAGGTATAGTAATGAATTAAAATTATAAACGAGTACAACTGCATCACCTTTTAAGAATTGTGCAACTTTTTTTTAAAATGTACATTCCAACCTCCATAGAATACAAAATTTTACGTTTGTTCGATGCGTTGGAACCTATGCCATAGACAAAAGACGAAGGGGTTCGAATTTCTCATAAACAAATGAAAAAAAACGGAATGGTTTTACATTAGAAATAACACGAAGATATATAAGAAAATGTATCCATGTTTTATCCTGTTAACATTCAATCTACGAGTATAGTGACTAGGCCCTTGACATACTAAGTTAAACTTTATGACACTTTGCTAAGTTCGTCCTCTATTTAGTCCTTTATTCAGGGGAGGTATGAGGGCTGCTCACAAATAAACTTTGAATATGTAAAGTCAAAATTTTAGACATTATGTTAGTATAGTATATCACAGAAAAAGAAATATTGAAATCTGAAAGCACGAGTAGTTCCAAAATTCAAAATAAATCTATTTTTTTGGCCAAGCTGATCAAATTATGTATGATTTAATAATAGTACATTGGTTGCTTAACTACGTTCGTTTGGCAATTTTTTAATTTCGTACTGAAACGCGTTGACTTAGGATTCTTGTTAATGATTTATCGTATGGCTTGAATTTTCGGAGTGACGCACAAAAGCCGTAGTTCCTAAGCAAGACAAGTGCGCCATCGGGCCTGCCATTAAGCCGAAATAGATTGTGTTGTTGTTGTTGATGATGAAATGCAGACAACGCGCAGTATGAGTGCTAAACATGACGGTGGAGACGATGGACATAGCAGAGCACGTAGGAGAGTCGGAAGAAGCGCTAGTAAAAGCCAGTCGGTTTTGCCCACCCCAAATCCCAGATGGAGAGGACCGCATTGAAATTCCGGCCCTAGGCCAAAAGGTAAGCAATCTGATAGCTTCATCACATCCATCGTTCCTGCAGAATTACAATCCCAGTTACGAAGCTCGAAAGACTTATTGAAGAGTATTGTCACATAAACCATAGACTTCTATGAAAAGCATGAAGGACTTGTTCATAACATTCCCGAAAAACCGAGCACGTACGTTGATGTTATTTAGCGTCTTCACCGGGGCACAGAGCAAAGAGCGGTTAGGCAGGCGGCGGCAGGGGCTCCAAAGGATTTGTGTAGTGGAGTAAATGCGCTGAGGATTGCTTTCCCCGATAAAGCACCGCATTCGTTTCGAGCGCCGACCCAGGCGGTCCGGCGTGCGTCGCGCCGCCGCCCACTATTTCACGTTTATCGCGTTGCGAGCGGCGGCGCCGGCGCGCGCGTGTGTGTAAGTGAACGCCGCCGTCCAGCCGCGGCCGTTGGCGGGGTTGGCCAGCCAGCGCGCTAACACAGGAGGCAGAAGCAAGGGCGAGACGACACGAAGACTGAGCGATGGGACGTTAGATGTCCATAGGTATGTATTTTGATGATAAACATAAGGTCGATTAAAATAACGAAAGAGTTCTGGTGTTCAAAAGAAGAGAAATTGGATTCATTGAATGATGATTCAACAGATAAAGTCGTTAGTCCCGAAAGTATAGGGCATGTTTTTACTCGGGTGGTGGTGGTGGCGGTGATCTTACGCTGGATGTTGAGATCAAGTGCCGACCTACGGTGGAGTTTTCGCTCAACGGCTACGAAGTTTTCCTCAACCAGGCACCCCCCACCAGCGAGGCACCGCCCCAGCCGGGACAAGCTCTAGTGGAACAAGCACCCGACATGTTTGGAACTATAGAGTACGTAAGTGTAAGTAAGGAATGAGGATTGGACAAGAAAGAAGAAGGGAAGGTCGCGTGCTGTCCCTGGCCCGTTTGTTAGGGCATTGCTCCGGCAATCGCCTAGTGTTGATCGAAGAAACCACGGAAAATTACCGATCAAAGGAGCCGGCCAGAAACAGGGTTAGCAAACTGGCTTCCCAAACCACGACTTCGCGGATTTAAACACAGCTGAAGGCGGTTGATTTCTGTGGGGAGGAACGTAAAATACTGGCAAAAAATCGCCGCAAAATAAGATCCTCCAATGCTTATTCACGTTGTAATCATGTCTCCTAATCGATCGTCCAAGAAACGACTTAACAGATTGTATGACCGAGACCTTCGTTGGGCCATACCCTGGCGACGAAAATGGGGATCCAAATAGAGGTGGTGGTTTGGGTGCCAATGTTGTACTAGATTCAAATTAGTACAAAATGGCACAGACTTCTCGTACAAGTTGGTTGCTCTTTGCTTTGAATCAGGGTTGGACCATTCGGTCTTGTCTCAACCTCTCACCGGCTGCAATCTATGGAAACTTGGAGACCAACCAGGACTACACGCGGTAATTACCGCTCTCCCGTGGTGGGAATTCCTAGTGAAAGGCTCCTGGACAAGAACAGATTAGTCACACAGGTTAGTCCCACCTCGGCCCCGCACCATTACATACTATGTACCCATGACGGCACGCGGCCCACATCGGTGATTGTATCATTGTTCTGCAGTAGGAAGTCAGTTCTTCCAGTTCCTTAATTACACACACATATTTGAACATAGATATCACGCATAATTAGTGCCCTCTGTAAGGGAATAAAAAGATTAAATAATATATGTTATACCCAAAGGACTGGGAATGTCCCCATCAATCACAAACACAACTAAAAACATCCAACCATATGGAAAACATGATCCTTTACCGTCACTAATTCCGTCTGCATGAGTTTTCCTTTGTCACGTAGTTATAGAAACGTAGACGATTTTAAAGAAAAGCTATAATTCTATTTTTGCTTTAACCGGGAATCGAACCCAGGGCCACACCACGGGAAGATAGTACGCGGCCCGTAAATAATAATAATAATAATAATAATAATAATAATAATAATAATAATAATTTGTGACTTGCAGTAGTAAAAGGGTGGCTGCTGAACAAAACCATACAAAATATTCTCCAAAAATTAGCACACACGCTCCTCAAGAAAAACAAACAAAATAGTACTCAACCACAACCCAGCCTGATACCACAGCAATAAATTAAATGTTTTAACTAATGCTTCAAGAGTACTACAATAACATGCTATGGTATAAAAGGATACATACTAAAACTGATCTTTTCATAGTGAAATAAATCATATATCTCACGGAAAAATCGGATACAAATTTAGTGGAACAATAACTTGTCTTAGGACATTGAAACACGGAAATGACAAAATACGAGTGACATAACGCATTTATAAAGAGGACATAGTATGGTAGGCATACTTGACGTGACGAAAATAAAACGCAAATATTACAACACGAATTTCAGGATACGTGAGTGTTCGAGACTGAAACAGTAAACATTGGACGTTGGTACTCATAATAGAAATTAACTACATTCACGATTTGGTGTGTGGCTGATTTTAAAATTTAAATTTTTATTAGATCGCATCATAACATAAATCGCTCCTGGTATTGACGTGGTGATGTGGACAGTAATTTTGCGTTTGAAAGTGAACACGATGCTAATACTGAAGAGGAAGTGATTGAAGAACGAGATGAAATAGAAGGGAAATAGAAATATTAGAAGAAATAGAAGCAAAGGAAGAAGAAAATGAGAATATGAGAAGAATACTATAACATTTTTGTCAAGAGATGGGTATTTCTTAGAATCAAACAGTAGAAAGATGCACTGTACATTTTTATTAATGGATAACAATGAATTATTACATTTAAATGAAGGTATTCTAATGTAGTCAATAATATTTCAAACCATTCTATGAGATCTTAGATGTGAAGAATCAATATTATTTTCTTATTCATTAAACCATTGTTAAAGTGAAAAAAAATTGTCAAGTCGACATGAAATTGCATACCGAAAATAATGTCTAACATTTTTGGGGTCTCACAAACCGCACGTCACTGGTAACAGAAGTTTGAAGGCGCCTTACCAGTTAACGGCTAAACAAAGGGTGACGCTCGTAGAAGTTGTTCAGAAAGGGGACGTTCAGGAGATATTCAGATACAGAAGGTGACGCTTGTAGAAGCTATTCAAATTTGGACGATAGAATAATTATCGGGACTTTGACAAGTTGATGTTGCAATGGAAATTTCATGTAAAGTTTTTGTGAGGTAAATATCTCAATTAAGATTAGTTTTGGGAAACAACGTCGTGAGTGAAACACCGGTCGAAATAGAAATAACCATCCGAGATGTAGTCAAACGAAAAAAAAGTTGAGGTTAATACCCAGACAACTCCGGATATTTTGCTAGTTGATTCATAAAAGTGGCCTGCATATAAAGAAAAAAATCTTCATTCTTTTTGCTGAGTAAACAATTAAAACAATATGCCAAGAAATGCCCTCTGTTTCATTGCCTCGGCGGCGGATAGGATCCTCGCAAGCTGAACATACTATTAACCCGGAATCATTTGAAAACGAGATTATAAAAGCAAAGGCTTTTTTTCTGGCCCAATAAACGGTGCTTCGAGATCCCGTTTGCACTACAGTTAAGTCCACACGAAAATGCATTAACATTCCACAGATAAACTGAAAGATATACTTAATTTATTGCTATGCATAGTTGGCTGTTGACGGGTAGTCGTCAGTCGTGCAAGGGTGTGCCAAGTGCCAGGAGACAGTGGCTGATCACCACTTTGTAGAATTAAAGAAGGCAATAGTTGGCAATCAATAATTAACAAAGGTATGTTGACCACAATGGCATCCTTCATTTTATTTAATATCCCATGAACTATGCCTCACCATCATTTCCACAATTCCAAACAACGCGAGAAAGATAATTTTTGGCTTAATCATACATTTTTACCATCTTAGTCCAATGATAATACTAAGATATTGCTAATATAGACTAATTTGGATAAAAAGTGAGAGTCAAATTCATTGTTATGCGATTTAACGATGTCTTGCCAGAAATAAAACGTAAAGAAATTAATGAGCGGTCAAAACGCTGACACTATGTTATGTTAAAACACCTGTGACATCCCATCCGAAGAACACTTTACAATGATAAAACATAGCAAAAAAGCCAAAATGTTAAGAGAAAACTGTTCAGTTTGAATATTAATGAGAACCATAGAGTAGGCGCGAATTGAATATAATTGTTCTACAACTGTGTTTTGTGTGGTACATAAATATTTGTACATGATACAATGTATGTATTACTATAACTAATAAGCATTCAATATCGCAAAGTATATTTTAAACCACAAAAAAATCGAATCAGTGGTTTTATCTTCAAATACTCTGTACAGATGATAACGTCCTCAAAAAGAGCACAATTATTTGTAACATTACAACACAGTTCTACTGATGTGACGGGAAACTGAAAATTGCTAAAATTCTCTTTTCTAGTTGTTCAAAGAGTTTTAGAAATATTTACATAGTCTCATTGAAACTTGGTAATAAAACGATTACGCAAAATATAACTTAATTTAGTTCATTAATATTCATAGAAACGTCTGAAAAGCAGCCTAAGCAATAGCGAGCGAAGAGTTAATAATAACATCAGTATTCTGCTCACATAACGCAAGCAACAAAAAGCTCCCCCAGTCACATGACACGTAGGGTCCCACCACCGACACAGGGAACACTGGAGTCTTTATGAGGAAACATTCCAATCATACGCCTTTCACCGACAAGAGCAAATCTAGCATTCAAATATGCCGTCTGCATCTCAATGGAGATCTTGTTATTTGGATCAAATTATAACTGGAAAAACAGCAGGTTTGTTCATGACGGGGAATCTACATCTCCCCTTCCAGAAATAAATGGGAGAAAGAGGTGGGTGGGCGGGCAGCGATTCGGGGCCAATGGTGGAGGGAATTGGGCGTTGCAGGTGGGCGTCAGCGCGCGATGCGAGAATGTGGGGGGTGGGGGAGGCGGGGAGGGGAGGGGAGGGAGGGGAGGAGCGAGAGGGGACGAATCGGGGACGA
Organism: Teleogryllus occipitalis; assembly: GCA_011170035.1. Lineage (NCBI taxonomy): Eukaryota > Metazoa > Arthropoda > Insecta > Orthoptera > Gryllidae > Teleogryllus > Teleogryllus occipitalis. The sequence goes on from BLKR01016026.1 coordinate 35,447, forward strand.
GGTCGCCCGCCTAGAGGGGTAATCGGCAAATCTCTATAGTGACGCCGCAGAGGTGACGGAGGCCACAAGGGCAACTAAATCCCAAGGTGTCAATCGCGGTTTCCTTTCACGAGATGGAAACTGATTTTACATTATTCATTCATTTAATTGATTTCACGCGTTTAAAATGCAGCATTACGAGATAGTTTTCTATTGCACAAATACCACTTTATTTTTCAGTACGAATGAATGCGGTTTTAAAACCTGGGTCTATATTATTTAATAATGTTGTTTTGTCTTCCTTAGTTCGTGAGACACTACTGACGCATGACACGCCATAAATATAAATAATCTGCAACAGCTTGTCCATCTTAATCAAGCGTAAACATCATTAATAATTATAAAATTATCGCGAAAACAAGTGAAATTAGTAACAACTGAAAGCTTTATTCGCTCATGAGAAAAGTGCGAGCATAGAACTTTCTTTTAATTCCTTGATGTGGATTCTGCATTAAGATTGTTTATATTATTTTATAAGAACTCATGTCTCTTTAAACGTCAGATTACAACAAAGACGTTAGAGACGAGACTTTAAAGACGGATTTCATGAGCTCCCTTTTAAAAACAAACTTCACTAAAAAACAGATGCACCTTGTCGATGAATTCTGGAGATCTTAGTGCCATCCTCAAAAGGCACTCCTCACTATTTATTTTCTACCAATCTAAAATAGAACAGTACATTCATCATTATCACAATATCTTTCAATGTTCCCTTTCCTTTATTTTCTGTGGGAAACATTGAATAGCGGTCCACATGGAAGCCCCTGGGGCGCCCCGCGAGGGTGGGGCAACGCGGGCGTGACGGAGGTCCGGCCGGGGCGCGATCAAAGCCAGTCGGCGCCTCGCGCCTTGCGGCCCGGGCGAGGGCGTCGGCGGCGCCGCGCTGCTCGCGGACGGACGCGGCGCAGAGGGCACCCGCTTCCTGTTTACGACGCCGCGACGCCCTGCCCGGCGCTTTGAGGGCAGCAGCCGCCCCCGCGGGGCGCAAGGGCGGAGGCAGTGACGCTGGCCGGACCACGCAATCCCCCGCCCCCGCCCTGGGGCTAAACCTGGCAGCGGACACGTCGTCTTCCGGTCGCGAGAGCGTTTCCGTCCGCGCTCTCAGGTCCTCAAGTTGCCTGCCGGGCGAGTGACCGCGTAGTGGCTAACGAACTTCCTGCGGGGGAGACGTCCGCGATTAAAGTCCGTCACTTCTAAGAAAAAAAAGACTCGCACGCAGAGCACAGAGAACTCGCCTTCCAAGATTGGGCTTTGGCTTCGTATACGTCAACATAGAATCAGATATGACTAGAACGAACAAATCAAAGATACTATGAGAAATACATAGTTTCAATTGATTAATATACCTATCAACCGTTACCTAAAAAATAATTAAAATATTCAAATGCTGTCCTTCCAAATTGATGTGTTCTTACATGCGGACTGTAACACTGTCGTTTCAGAATTATTAATTACTTCAAATCAGCTCTAATAACTGCTTTTAATAAGTTCTAAACAACGTTCACATTCAAAATAATTTGACTAAAAATTACTATTATGTCCTTGTTCATATTTCATCGGAAATATTTGAAAGAAATGATATGACCCTCCGATAGTTGTACAAATTGATATCAGAGGTGCTTCAATTAGCATTTTACAAATAGAGTGATATTTTTGGATCTTGAAGCAATATGAACTACTTATTTCCAATAGTATCGTTGTTTTTAATCCAATAGAATGTTACCTCCGTGTCTATATTTAAAAGGTATGCGTTTTCTTTGGAGCAACTTGATGGTGGTTTTACAAGAACATACACCAATTCGAAAACTAAGTTTCAACATTTAGAAGATTAATCTGATGAAACATAAAAAATAATAAATAAATAAAAAGATTTGAAGCCAGTGACATTGCGCTCGGAGTGACTCAGACTGGAATTTCTCCACGACGGGTTCATAAGAAAAACGATAATTGTGAATGAATTGCAAACCATTGCTGCCTTATTAGCCTTGGACCTTATAAAAGAATCCGTGACATAATAAACTGAATATGACATTTTATATGGACGTTATTCATTGCGATACCTGGTATATCACACAATATTCAAAAGGTATTTCCATTCTCATTTTTTTCTCCTTGTCTTCATCAAATTAGATTCGTGACCACAAACGCGTTCAAGCGATAATTTCCATTAAAAGCCTTCACTTTATATGCTAAATAACGACCTCCAGCCGATTAGTCATGCATTGCGTAATTAATATGAACAGCCAACATAAATTTATAGCTTCTAACTAAATAGTAGGACTGCTTTAAAAGTTATTTTTCCAAAATTAAGTTGGCAGTGAGAGTCCCCCAGACTGTCAACGCATACCACGCAGCTTCCGCAGCAGCTACGAGAGAGAAGTCCAGAACCGTATAACCACTTTGTGCAGAGCCCTGGGCGCGCTGCCAACGCATACTACTCTATTTTTTGCAAGAAAAGAAAACAAACACAAAGTCGCCTTGTATGTCTGTTTGCGAACGGTACTATAGTACTTTTCCCTCTTGGAAGGTCCAAAAGCAATTTAAAACATTTCTCGTTTTCTGACGTTCATGATACTGGAAGATACTTCAAGGGACTGAAATGAAACGGGAAGAAATTTATATTTTCAAAACTCTATTTCTTATGAAATCTGTGGAGAATCCTAGTTCACATTCAAGCGACACAAAAAAAATGTTTTTAAATGTACAATGTATACATAAATATTAAAAACCGTGCTTCATATGTCAGTGAAAAACACACTTCACAAATGTGCGTTTTTCCAAAGCTGAATGTTTGACGTATTCCATTTCATCTTTGAATTCCAAGTCTAATTAGCAACTACTTACCAAATTAATGGTGTCAATTAAATATTCAAGAGAAGAAAAACAGATACACGAAATGTCTTTTTTTGATTTTACAATTTTGATTTTCAACAACATTTAATATCGAGTTTTTAAATAAATATATATCCTTGACTGGGTATAAAAATAACGACTCCAAGAAAACTATCCAAATAAGCGCATCTTAATCTGAAGAGTTCAAACGGGGAAAGATGTTGAAACAAACCAATTGTTTAAGAATATTTCGACGAATATAGAAGTTCAATACAGAGAAGAAATGTCACGAATCAAATGTCAAGAATTGTTTTTAAGCAATGTATTGAAAGGGGTCCTTACATATCAAAGAATAATGCTAATGGTAACAAACTTTGGGGGAAAACTTTTTCAAAAAAGTAATGTGTAATTGTAAGTAGTTATTGTTTTGCATGAAAATATCTCAGAGGTCAGAAGACAAAAGTTAAATTTGTCGCATCAGATAAGACCCACAACATTAGAAAACAGGAGGAACTGTTTTATCTATTGATGCAGAGTACCTTCAAACACTCCAACTTTTAGGTGATGCCAAGTAGTTGTTATTCATATTAGTTCGTGAAGTACAAGCTTGTGAGTTCTAGTGTTCGGATACACGTTTGTTAAAATGCTATTTGATCCATTAAAACAATGTTTTAGGCTCTGAAAAGAATAATGTAGTTATTTCAGTTTTGGAATATTCGATTACCGAGCGAAGTGTCTCAGGGCGTAGCGCGCTGACTCCGCATTCGGGAGGCCCGAGTTCGAAACCCGCGCTGGCCATCCTGACCAGGGTTTTCGTGGTATCCCTCGGTCGTTCAGACGAATGCTGGGATGCTTCTACTGAAATGCCACGACCACGAAACCGGCGTCGCTAGCCGTATTTGTTAACTACGCGAAGTCACGAAGGTTCAGAGAATTCGTGACATCCCGGGTTCCTGGTTGGGTGACCGACTAGGAACATCGGGATATAACGGCGCCGAGGGCAATTGCCCCTTACTGGACGTATAATGGCTACATACAAATATTCGATTGGTGAAACTCAAAATATTTGACATGGCATAATTATTGTCTATCATAATAAATACTATAGTATACTTATTTTTCATTTTTAATAAAACTCATAACGAATCAGCATGAAATGACTTTCTGAACTAGATATTTTACATTAC
>BLKR01016027.1:0-39496 GCA_011170035.1 Teleogryllus occipitalis
AGGAGAGAGAGGAGAGAGAGAGGGAGAGAGAGAAATAGAGAGAAAGAGAGGGAAAGAGAGAGGGAGAGAGGAGAGAAGGAGAGAGAGGAGAGAGAAGGAGAGAGAGGAGAGAGAGGAGAGAGAGGAGAGAGAAGGAGAGGAGAGAGAAGGAGAGGAGAGAGAAGGAGAGAGAGAGAGGAGAGAGAGAGAGAGAGAGAGAGAGAGAGAGAGAGAGAGAGAGAGAGAGAGAGAGAGAGGCTAGTGTACGCTTGAGAAGAACTTTCAAAAAATGTGGTCATTTTTTATAATGAAATCCAGAACCTGGAAAACAGAAAACACGGCCAAACGGGTCATAATATGGACATTTCTGCAAATTATTATAAAAAAAAAGATTCTTAATATGGGACAATACTCAACACACGTTTTTATGCTAGGTATCTGTGTTATTAAAGACTGTTTCCTCTTTAAAATTTAAAATTTCCTTTAAGGCTCTCACAATTTGCATGTGACAAGTACCTACGAGTAGCAGCTGCCTTCCAGCGACCGTCTGATCCCGTAGATCATCCACTTTAAAAGGGCGTCCAGCAGACCCGGATTCCGGACTTTCGCCGTTGATTTCCTTGCTCTTTGATGATTCTAAGTGCCCCGGCAGCCAGTAGAACTTCGTTTATACTGCGGAATGGAACGCATCAGCAGTGAAATTGCATTTCACGGGACGGTTTTTGCTTCAACGTAACGGGACACGAACTGAATTTGGGCTCGGTGGATAGGAAATCTGCACGCAGGTAACGGGAAAGAGATTCGGAGATACAGATCATTACAAAAAGATCTGAATTCTTCACTGAATGACGTGGAATACAGGTAACAGAGAAGACACGGAAAAGAGAACACATGGAAGTGTACAATGGAATAGAGTTGCACAATAATTAAAAAAACAAAAACAAAAAAACATTGGAAGTTGAGAGATAAGCAAGGCGTAAAAGCTTGCCAATTCAACTCACAGGCGTAAACTACACTTCTGAAGAATCTTTCTCTTGAAACGAATTACCAAATGCGAGATCTCGAGCAGTTTTAGGGTGATGTATTAGAGATTACAATTACACAGCGTTTTACGACAGATTATACATTACAAAAACTACAAATCATCCTCTAATACTTTAACCATGTCCTACTGACTGGTGGGCTCTGCTGTTTCTCAAGAATTTCTACTCTGTTCATTTATAATCGTAATCATCATTTGTCTCAATGACTATTTGAAGCAACTCCTTGTATTTTCTAATACTCTACTAATAATGTCCCCAGTGTCAAATTTACATGTCTGCATACCAGTACTCATAAATATCTCATTAATCCGATCACAAACAATAGGAGACGGGCACATGATAATAAAATAATTTTAAATGTATCGTCGACCGGTCGTGGTAGGCAAGTGAAAGGTAACAGCAAAAACTCTGTCTTGGAATTCCATTAGCGACCCTCCAATACGAGTTTGATAGCCGTCGACTGCATGCCAATATCCCTTTCCGGTATCATAAATCGTGATCACATTTATCTCCGGCAACTGATGGGTTACCATCTTCCTGATATTTTATAGCTGGAAGCTAGGAAAGCGCATCTAAATTTCCTTCTAAAAGACTTTACGACTGCCTTCCACATTTATGGTTTACATTAGTGGACGACCAATACTCATTTCACAGATAAACATATCGGGCATTTTCAAATCTCAAAAAAGACGTTGGTGCCCATGGACCACACACACAAATTGTTACCATTTTCCGGTATCATATATCCTGTTCTCATTGATCTCCGGCAAATGACTGGACATCTAAATGAGATTTTATTTTTTTTAAACCAGAAAGCGAGTGCGTTAGATAGGGAAGTTGATAGTTCGCAAATAAAACAGAAAATTCGGAACCTGGCGATAGCACCAGCTTCGCAGGTAGTGACCGCCACTTGGTTGAGATTTAAACAAGCTGAGTGTTTTGAATTCCGGTTTGCGTGGTTTTCTCCAATCAAATCCAGACATCATACAGTCGACTCCGGTTATAGTGAACTCGGATATAATGAACCCTCGGTTATAGTGAACTTAAGTCACTGGTCCCGTTTCACTTACATTACAAATAGGCAGAGAAAGATTCGGTTATAGTGGACCTGAACCTCGGCTATAGTGAACGTAAGAAGTAACTTCTGGAAATTAAGTGGATCTTGTATGTTATTTGGCGAGTTCAAGGGCCTTCAGAGAATGGGACAGTGTTCGAACAGTGCAAGAGGCATTGAAAGGTGTCAAGACAGTATTTCAGTACTAAGAGGCAGAGAACATGTCAGAATCAAGTATGGAGAGAACACGAACTCTGGAGAAGCATCTAGAGAAATAACTAATGAAAAATGCAGGAAGCAAACAATTGAAAATAATTTATTTTTTAAGGACAAATAAAGGTATTGAAATTTTCAATTCGCGCAGTTAATGAATTTTGCTGTATCACCATATTAATAAAATCAATCTTCGTGGAGAAATTCTATTTCATTTTGATATCATCGGATATAGTGAACCAAAGCTGTTAATTCCCAGAAGTTCACTATAACCGGTGTGCACCGTATTCGTAAGCTGGAGTAGTGCGAGGAGGGAAGGAGCGAGGGCAAGGAACGAGCTACGGGACGCACCTGATCCTTCCCACCACCTCAGTGCTGGTCCTCCATCTCTTCATGAACCCAGTACTATCTCGAAATAACAAGCTAAGAAAGAAAAGAACAAGAAAAGTAGCAAAGCGAATGTAAATGTCCTTGTACAAAAAGACATCGCAACTACCTTCCACATTTCTGGCTCACATTAGTGAGCGACCAATGTTCATCTCGCAGATAACAAATCGTGTATTCGAGAGTGTTTCAACGGCCAAGTTCAGGGCTTTCCGCCGAGAAGGAAGTCGCTTCCGGCAGAAAAAGAGGTTCTCTTAAGAGACGCTGGGCGGCGCTGGAACCCTGACGCGCCAGCTCATTTGCGTCCTGGCGAGGACGCGCTGTTACTGTCAGTCACGGCGACATCGAAGCCGATGTTTTCAAAACATCGATGTTTCAAGAAAAATATCCATGTTTTAAACATCGATGTATTAAAAGCAAGGGTTTTTGAATATCAATATTGAAGATTTGAACATGTTTACAAAACATCGATGTTTTAAAAAAAATCCATGTTTTAAACATCGATGTATTAAAACTAAGGGTTTTTGAACATCAATATTGAAGATTTGAACATGATTTCAAGACATCGATGTTTCTAAAAAAATATCCATGTTTTAAACATCGATGTATTGAAACTAAGTGTTTTTGAACATCGATATTGAACATTTTGAACATGGTTTGGGCTCGAAGCTTTTACGTTTTTGCATTTTTTGTTCGAGTATGAAAAATTACCCTAGTCACAAATTGTAAAAGTTAAAATATAAAAGAATACCTGATGGTAACACTCTTTATGTATTAGAACCACACGAACGCGGTCTTCAACGAGCAGACCTTGCCGGAGATGATATTGATACCCTTGTAATCCCATTGTTTTTCTCGCATTTCGTACGTGGAGAGGCTTTTTTAACTTTCTTTGCAGTCAAATTTTAATTATAAATTAATTAATACATATAGAAACCGTCAAATTAATTTTTTTGCGCCCGAGTTTAATGTTAGAAGTTCCTAAACACGCTTTAAAACATCGATGTTTACAAACATCAACGGATTTTAGTCGATGTGTTGTTAACATCGATGTTTTAATCGTGAACATGGATGTTTTGTTGATCTCACATCACTACTCGGCGTGTCCCGGGTAATACGTCCACATAATGACCTCCACCTGGTGCCGCCGCTTCACTGGAAACCGCTCACGTCACGAAGTTTCAAGAGCCTGGCTGATGAGATCTAGGAGTAGCGAGAAGACGGTGAGATATAGTAAAAGTAGGCGAGATATAGTAGTATTCGTTAGTATGCTACGAGTATCCGCGAAATAGTAATTCATTATAAAATAATATTGTTTCTCAACTATGACCGAATACGTTCTCCAAATAAAATGTTCAAATTTCAAGATAGAGAGCCTTTAAAACCAATTATTTGCAGATCCATTTCCAGAAGCGTCTTCCACACTTGTTTCTACAACGCCGTACACTCTCAAATACCCCTCTCCAGTGTTGACATCCAACAATGCCTGTTGCATTTCGGAAACATATTCCATATCTCCATCGCATTCGCCATCACACACATTATACCTGCAGTCGCTCTGACCGGGAGATCCTTGGTTCGAGTCCCGACGGTGGCAGGATTTTCGACACTAGCTAGATAGCTAGGTCGAGTACTGTCGCTGTCTGGAGGAGTATTCTAGCGGCCGGCTGCTCTGATCGGTAGTTTTCCGTGATTTCTCCGATTAACCCCAGGTGAAAGCCGAAGCAGTACCCTAATAAACGGGTCAAGGACCACGCGCAATCTTTCCTACCTCTTCCTCGTCCAATTTCACCCCTTACACACACACTAACATCCACTACACTATCACACATGCCAGGAGATCGGCCGGAGGTTGGAGCTTGTCCTGCCTGGGGGCGGTGCCCCGCTGGCGGGAGATACCTGGTTGGGAAAAATCCCGCTAGCCGATGGTAAGTCGGCGCTGGATCTCGCCATCCAGCAGAGGAAGAACACCGTCACCTCCCGAGCAAAAACACGCACTACACGTACAGGACTAATGATGCACCCGGAATCATTAACAATCAATCAATCATACTTTATACGGAAATATCGCTAGAGAGCATCTGTTTGAATTGCCTCCGTCTGAGACCATCCGTCTACTATTGTACAACTCGTGGTTTTTACGTGATGGGCTTCCAATGTTCGGTAGAGACGTCTAGAGGCTGGGCGACTTGTCCAACGTTCTGGACCAAACTTTCCTTGTAATTCCGATGTCTTCAGTGGCCACGAGCCCTGTGCCATCCTCCATGGATCCTTCTCTTACCAGGAATCGCGGGTCGGTGCGAGGAGCCTTTTCAAGGAAATTGCGCAAAAGTGTGGAAGAGAGGGGGATTCCGCGCTGGCCACCAGCGTCGCCTCCGCCCACCCCCCGCTCCACGTCCGCGCGCTGCCGCTGCCTCCGCTTCCACACCCCAATGCCACTGCCTCCGCTTCCACATCCCAATGCCGCTGCCTCCGCTTCCACACCCCAATGCCACTGCCTCCGCTTCCACATCCCAATGCCACTGCCTCCGCTTCCACACCCCAATGCCACTGCCTCCGCCAACGCCAACGCCAACGCCAACGCCAATGCGGCGACATCGCGCACCCGTCAGAGAACCACCGCCACAGCCACTTCCACATCATCAATCCACACTCACTGCCAGCCGCCATCGCCGCCTACACCACCACTATCACCACTACACACACAACCACTACTATTACGGCTCACGCAAACGCCGCCAACCCCACTCTCTCCACTAGACACCAACCACTACTACCATCACGGCTGTCTACAATGCCGCCATCACCACCACAACCATCCTCACAATACACACAACCACTACCATAGTTGTCGCCACCGCCGCGAACATCACCACCTCACCATTATATACCAACCACTACATCCATCACGGCTGTCGCCATCACCATCTCTAATATATACCAACCACTACCACCATCACGGGTGTCGCCATCACCATCTCTAATACATACCAACCACTACCACCATCACGGCTGTCACCATTATCAACTCTAATATATACCAACCACTACCACCATCACGGCTGTCACCATCACCACCACCAATATTCCTCCCATCACCACCACCATTGCCACCCACGCCGTCCCCGTCACCGTTCCCGTCCCCGCCGCCGCCCCCGATTCGTCGCGCCCACCGCGTCAATGGCGCTAGCCGCCCCTCGCCTTTTGAGCGCCCGTCGACCGGCCGCTGCCCGCCTGCCTCGCGCTCGCGTTTTTTCGTGGACGAGCCCCCACCTCCCCCTCCCCCTCCCCCTCCCCCTCCCCCTCCTCCTCCTCCCACCAATCGCGTGTAGGATTTTTTTACAACCCGGAACACTTCGCTCTGCGTGGTCTGTATTCAGCGCCTCCTATTGCGCCAGGGGTGCACACTCGTCTTGAACGTGGAACAGACTTCAGTCTAAGAAGGGTCTATTAGCATAGAGTGGGACGAGTGCGAATATATTATGGTCTTTCTGGGCGTTGTAAACTCATAATAGTAGAAATTGCGGGGAGGAGAAATGTTATTAAGCAAAACAATGCAAAATAGTTATCCAAAAGTGGCACGTACACTGCTCAAGAAAAACAAAATACTCTCGTATAACACTGCAATAAATTTAATATTTCAACAAAACCACTCTTCCTGAATTTTGCAGAAACATAATGTATTATACTTACAGTACAACAGTTCGTAACATACCATCAAAATATATAAAAAATGTTGGTGTACAGTACACCGCGTACTAGTTTAACGCTAAATTTCAATAGCTAATATTTAATGGCGGATTAAATACTTTCGCATGATGTCAGCGAGGATGGAAACGGTGGTGCACTGAGAATGAGAATTCAATCCTTACAACTTCAACGGAGTAACACGACGAAATATTTGCATTTTTCAGTCAAAATCGAAACTTTACAACTGTTCTTAAATTGTTTCCTGAGCTCCTGGATGTCTAGTCACACTCATGGAAAACAGAGACACCTCTCACCTGGACGAAGGCCACATAGTTTTCTTTCAATGCCTGTACGTTTTGGAAATTAGTACAGATGAATTTATAAGAGAAAAATATCTAATTAAATAAAAATATAATAAAATAAATAATAAAAATCTGTAATTACTTATCTCTTCTCTACATTATTCACAATGTTCGATTTCTATGATAATTATACACGGTTAATTATTACCCGTGATAATTATACACGGGTAAGATTTACCTTGGGCTGATAAATGTCAATAATCTCAGGGGAAAATCTACTCAGTTAGGTACGTGTTTTATAAAAAATAATACATTATGGAATAAAAAGCAGAAATGTGAAATCGTGTAAAACAGAAAGTGGATTATACACACTCGTTTATTTGTAGTTTTTATTTAATTACGAAATAATGGCAGGAACCAGGAGACGAAAGTGTAAATTCAATTTATACTTTTCAGGTATTTTACGAGCAGCAGCAATGAAGACTGTGCCGTATTTGAATACGAGGCGCAATTGACTTTCTCCATTTACAATTTACGATCCTCAATAAAGGTTTATACACGTTTATTGCATTGTAATCCGATCAAGATTACGGGGTGAGTTTCAGAGGCAGGTGGCAAACAGTAACGACCAGTTAGGCGCCCTTGAGAGCGATGGGAAAATCTAAAAAGTTGTCCCGAAACGAGTTTATCGAATGATATAGTTTTAAGAAATTACCTCTCACTGACCTAAATAACTTAAAATAATTTAGTTTCAACTGAGAGCTAGGGATTAAGAGAATAATATTCCGTTGAATAATAAAAGGCCGAAAACGTGATACAAGTAGGAACACGTATTTTCTAATTAGCGTTGCCCGTAAAAACACACTAGCCACTTGATGCCGGTGGACTCTAACGGCGATTTTTAATGCATCATATATTTGTTAAATTGCGTAACAATGAACAAATTTTTTATCTTCATTAATGTGGGTTTCCACCAGTTTTCTGTTCCTTGTTTGGGCAGCAATATCACACCATTTCATTCATAGATGAGCAAACGTTCACTTTCGCATTACACCGATTTGTACTCATCACGTATGGCCTTCTGGTTCTGAGCGAAACGTACCGTATTAGAATTCCTTTTGGTTTTATATCATTATCTGTACTTATCGTATCCACACTCTAGGCTGGATCCACAATACCACGAATTTGCAGAGGAATAAGATACCACAAGAAACAATCTTTTCTATCATTCTCAAGCCCAATCTGGCAGAAAAGGCAATGAGACTCAATATCAATAACTCTGAAGGCCTACTATATTCCGCAAAGCGGTTCTACTCCGCCTACAGTTAGCGGAAGCCAATATTGGCATGTATCGGCACCTTGGGGCACCCCTGTTCCGCGCAATAAAAGCACACACGCTCAGGAGCGGCGGCGAGAGCGACGCCCCAGACGCCGAAGGGCGATGCGACCGGGGTGGGCGAGGCGGGAGGCGCGGGCGGGGCGGAAATACTTATTCAATAATAAACCTCTCCGCGGGCCACGCGCGTGAAATCAAGCAACGGGATGCGCCGATCCGATAGCGCGATACATACATTAGCAACAGCGCTTCTACGGTATATAAGCGACCGCAAATCATTATTAGGCGCCCGGTATTATGAAAATAATGTCGACCTGGTCGTTCAACAAAGTCGAATAATGTTGTTTATGTGCATTGCTCAAATCTGTGTTTGAAATTGTAATATACAGTTATTAGTTCACGAATGCATGCATATTATTTGTTCCGCGACCCTTCTTCATTGGGCTTGGAATGCTACCATTGTCTTGCCTCTTCTTTTATGATTCAGTACGTTTCTACCGCAAATGGCTCACTCAATGGGCATATAATTGCACTCGGAGTAGTAATTATAATACATAACCCCACTCTAACATAGACTAAAAATCCACACACAATACGTGAACGTCATTTTACGATTTACCTAATAGGACTGAACTCTTCAATACGCAAATTTAAATGATCAGGCAAGGTTTTACTGCTACTTAGGCATTTTTATTTAATCAGAGACAACATGTACCAGTAAATTCAAAAATAACATTTAATAATTATGATACTCTTATAGTCGTACATTCTTATACTGAATGATATTACAAGACCTGCACCATCATACAAATTTTTGGGACTGTGACCGGAATCTGGGGGGGAGGAATCTACGTTGTTGCATCATTTTCCCCTGGATCAAATGCTAAAATTGTCCAGACACAAACACTAGGTAGTCTTTTTTAAGCAAAAAACACTGTAAACCCGCGAAAAAGTTGATTGTAAAATTCACAATGGTGCACTTATTACTTGCACGTGTTAAGCTTACCTATCATGGTTTCTAATGAAAACTGGAGAGGCTGAGTTGATCTAATATGATTTTCTCGACCGCCAATCATAAATACTAACTGGTCACATGCGTACAAATTAATATGAAGCGGTAATTCATATTTATTGGTAAACGACGCGGTTACCAAAATCAGTTTAGATGAGAACGTGGGACTATGAGAGGAGCTTAATCCTTTTTCCATATTCAGGGATTCTTTGCATACATACATTTGCACAAAAATATTCCAGTAAAATATAGATAAACTGCAATATCTCACAATCTAATCGTCAATCATACCAGCTTAGAATGTTATACGCATCAGCTCCGATGCTGGAATACGAATTACTATGCAAAACAAAGGAGACACCGCTCGTAGGCGGGATCCGTTCAATGATCCGAGCGATTCATTCCCAACGCAGGGGGTGGCGTTGAAAATGAGGGGTTTATTGCACATTAGTCGCACGAAATAGATTTGACAAGGGTTAACACAGGCGAGACTCGAGGATAAGGGGCATATTCGACGCATTCTAATGGCGATTACGTCGAGGGTCGAGTCGTTGACCAGGGAAGGCACCCGGCAGTTCCGGGTTCTTCATTCCATTAGGCGTAGGCCAATATTGCAGTGTCATTGGCGCTCGCGATCGGCTATGTATGTCGAAAGTGCACTTGTACGACACGTTTTTTATCAATGCATTTCAAAAGAAAGGACGATATATTATGCAAATAGATTGCGATCCGTTCTGGAAATTTGTTCGAGCTAATGTCGAATATAAGAGAGGACTGACCTCTAAAAAAATGTTTAACGGATACGCGAAAAACATTTTAAGCGCGTAAAAGGCGACATTAATCATACGAATACTACACGTCAACCCAGACAGTTAAGAAGCTCTTTCTTTTGAATGTCTTTTCATTGCGCACAGATAATGAAATCACCTAGTTCCATTTGCAGACGACTCAACGTAAAGGTTATACCTCGAAGAAAATTTTTAACAACAAAATCTTCGGCACTTTCAAAATTCTTTCAAACCAGTGCCACAGAATTTCACTTTAGATTAATAAACGATGCTGGAACGTCAATTCTACAATGATATTTATCGCTTAACGAGGACTAGCGATCCTGTGCGACATCAAAAATCACATGAAAATTACCGGAACGAGTTCGACTATACATTACGTGAATCACTATAATTTCCACTACATCGTGCAAAACGACAGTGTCCATCAAGAGAAAGCGTCCTAACCACGTCACTCAACATCAGCACCATCATCACTAGCATTACCGCAACGGCCGTTTAAGAAGCAGTATCACCTCCATCTCGCACCACTGCCATTCACGGCGCACAGTGCGCGAAACTGGAATTCTAACCGAACAAAATTTTAATTTTCGATCAGCAGAAAGATTCCATTTTGGAACAGATAATGATATTTAGAGCAAAAGAATAGCGAAAACACAATTTAATGAATAGTAGCGATTAGAAATTAAATTTTCAAGGACATGGTGTACACATATTTTGTAATAATGTGTTTTATCGCGATTTGCACACGTACGTAGAAGGTAAGTAAATTACTATGCTACATTACATAGAGCAAAATAATGTATCAGGATTTCACTGGAAATAAAATGTGTAATGTCACCAGTTTGAACGCTACATAAGTGCCGCACAGACAGCCGACAACAAGAAAGTCAGTGAACAAGTATTCAGTAGGATAAGCAAAACAAAAAAATAACCACTAAGCTCTATCGTTCCATTACCATATACGTAAGTCCTATTGTTGTAATATTGTATATCTCTACGACAACGTTCTAAGAATTCCATGTGCGGCGCAACTGCCAAGTTATTGTAATCTCACACTTAATTTTGTGTTTAATTCATTTAAATGGACGTTCCATTGTATTCACTGAATTGACAGGCCTAAAACTTTTGTCACCTTGACATCACTCAATGGAGTACAGAATTGTTTATCTGAAATGGAAAACTGCATTAAAACAGTTTTCTTTTCATTTACTACTACTACACTTACTATTTCATTTACTTAAGTGAATAATGCGATGTTAATCAAGGAAATGCATTTAAAAGTATGGAGTGAAAATTTTCGTGATGACCAGGCTAGTTATCAGATGTCAGGAGTCCCGCAGAAAGATTTTAGATTTTGCCATCCACACACCATTTCGCTTGAACACGACCAGATATGTGACATATCTGGTATATGTGACTATTACAAAATAGTTTCGATCAACATCCGAATCTCTAATTACAGAAATATTGTCAGAAGTCATGAAGTATAACAAAATACCAAAAAGACGCTTCAAATTTTAAAAAACTAACAATAGTTCAACCTTTTCTTCGGAAACGCGATTCACAGAACTGCTGGATTGTGTACAATTTTGAGCAATCTATTTTTTGTCCGGCTACAATTGTAATTCCGCACACTGTCGCGATGAGCATCTGCGTCGGGAGTCCCTGCGACCCGGTCTGCGGCCCCTTTGACGGAGATTACGCCTCGGAAAACACGCGGCAACAATGATGTACAAAGGCGCAGTCAGCCGTGTTACGGCTTGTAAAGAACGAGGTTGAAGCAATAAGGCTCTAAGGCCGATGGACGCGCGGCGGTCAGCACGGCAGATCCATTATTAAGGGCAGTGGAACAGAGGCCTGGGGGAAATCTGTCAGA
Source organism: Teleogryllus occipitalis (assembly GCA_011170035.1). Classification (NCBI taxonomy): domain Eukaryota; kingdom Metazoa; phylum Arthropoda; class Insecta; order Orthoptera; family Gryllidae; genus Teleogryllus; species Teleogryllus occipitalis. Next base: position 11,681 of record BLKR01016027.1, read on the forward strand.
AGAAAGGGGTAGATGCGCCAAGAGGGTTATCTCTAGTGAGGCGGATTTTGATGACCTAAAACATCGCCAAAAATTATCAATACACTGCTCTTAAAATATTTTTAAAATGCCCTAAAAGCAAAGAAAAATTGCGTAAAAAATTGATCAAAAACATTTCAGATGAACAACTCAAGTTGTTGGATAAGTTACTGATGTAATCAAGGCTTCCTTTCGTTCAAGTGAACTCAGCTTGCAAACTTTTAGTTTGGACTGTCCTTTACCAGGAAATCTCTGTCTTTAGTTATCGCAAATCGGCCGAACCGACAATGGCGCTGATAGGCGTCACAGGAACCTGAGATTACTCGCAAAGACTGACATTACAATTTATGAGCGAAGAAATCGATTAGGCTACTCAGGAATTCTGTGGAGAACATTATTTTGCTTCTCGTAAATACTATTTGAAGGAAATACCATTAAAATTATATTAAAATCGATGAAATCAACGAAAAAAAGGCTTTAAAAGTGACACAAAAGGTAAAAAAGTACTTATTAGCAGAAATGGACGAAAAAGGAAAAACTCTCATATAAAAATTGATCATTTCCTCTTGTAACATAAAATTAATGTCTTTCTATAGTAAAAGGCATTGTTCTAAAGTGCAAAGAAAAAAAGACATTTCATTACAATCCGTCCCCTAGTTATCTCCACAGGGTTGGGGACGCCACAGAAGAAATCCCAAAGGTGGAATTCATGGACGACACTTTAGGAACAAAGGGGCTACTTCAGGCTCTATGAGTGATTGCTCATAAAATAAACGTTCACTTAAAGAGGCTCATTTTTCATAGCTTTTTCTTGAGACAGCGAAATGAGTGCCGCAAACGTGGTGATCTGTCACCTGCACCAGCTGTTTCGTGGTCGAGTGGTCGTGGAGTGTACGCAAGCTGTCTCTTTCGTGCAAACAACGTCCAATTGGATTCAGGCTCTTGCGAGATCGTTCGTGATTGTGCACTTCCAATGGATTGTTCATTGGAAGTGTTCATCAACCTTTCCGTAGTACGAATGACGTGTTGCGTCTGAAACTCAAAATACTCTGCAAAATCACTGCCATAGATTTTCTGTGGTGGGAATAAACGCCGACTAAGAACATAAAATACGACGAGACACAATGAGGAACGGTTTAAATGAGCGCGTAATCTCCCTTCTATGAAGTGGTCTCTCATTGCGAACTCATTTCAAAACAAGGGTTGTTTTTTTAATAGGAATCGATCGCTTAAGAAACATTGATTTGCAATGTGAATTCAGCTCTACGGAAGTAATTTTAAAACGCTGGGAAAACACCCTCTCCGAAAATTCGGATAATATTTCAATGATAAAATCTAGAAACTTCATAGTTTTTCTAATATTGGCATTTATGCTGTTCTTTCGATATTCGAATTCAAAGTTTTGTAGTTTTATAATCCCTCGAATCTGTTTTCAAGGTTTTAAATTACCGCATTCTAAACAACTTAATCTCTATGTATTTATGCATGTCAGAAAATCTACTCTACACTATCTTCTTAATCCATTATGCCGTGTTGTAGTAAAATCTAACTGAAAATTCGACATTCATTGAGTCTTCGCAGGTATCCATTTTACACAATGTTTTCTCAATATTTTAGTAAATGTAAGGGATGAACATTTTTGGAATCCTAAAGAATTATGCTGCTAGAATATTTAGGATTACTCCCACATATTCTTGAACTTTCATTTTCTCCCCAGGTGATTTGACCTGCTAACGACCGCATGAGCTGGTTTCTCATAATGTCATTCTTTTCTCCTTACATTTGAGTATATTCGCACCATTTGTCTCCTTTCTCCCACACTTCTTGCAAAGAAATTATTTCTTACGTCCATATTGCATGTACTCGCTTTCTCTCGGAAAGTTGTAGTTTTTCATTTTGTTCTGAAATCAATTATTTTTCGTTGAATGCGCACGGCATGGAACAGCAGAACTGCTTATCGTCTGCTGCTTCCACGTAGTTGTTCGAAGTAGTTCACTAGTGGAGTCTAAGAACACGATCTTGGTTCGCGAAGCGTCGAATAAATGGACATTTTATTCATTTTCAAAAATGTCAGATTAAGACCACTTTTAAGTCGTAGGCTTCCGCGACCAGTCACGTAAATGATCTGGAGTGTCCGGATGAGGTCGCGTTGAAGACTGTGTTGCCGACGTGTCGACCATCTTATCCACCGCAGACCAGCCCTGAGGAAGACCACGACAAGATGGTCGAAACAACGGCCACACAGCCTTCAACGCGGCGTCACCCAGACAGTCAAGATCATTTAAAGAACAATATTGCATTAAACATAAATAAATAAACAATATAAATTAAATAGGATATTATTATTTTACACCTAGAACAAGTTTCATTCGATTCACACTAAAAAAACAGTTTTAACATCGCTAAACCTGTTACCTATGCGCGTCTTTCGGCCCCTATCTTACCTATGCGCTAAACAGTTATCCTACGCGCGTCTTTCGTCTCCGTTCAGACCATCGCGCATCGCCAGCGAAGGCCGCGGAGTAAATTGCCTATCACGTGACCCACGCTCGCGACACTGGTGAAGACGGGACTCGCAACTAATGACTAATGACTCCGCAAATAACGTAATCACTCGTCTTAAGTCATTTATAAATATGACATGACGCTTAGTGTCACGGCGATACGGGAAATTGTTTGAAATGAACTCTCAGAATGAGTGTGAGTCCAGTAGAGTTCGGATAAGTAAAAACTGGTTTCTCATTCCATCAAAAATGGATGTATAGCTAAATGTAAAAGTAACTTTATGTGCAAAACTGCTGGCAACTCATAGAAGTTATATAGTGTTAACTAAGTGACGAAACCAAGTATGTATTGTATGTGAACTGAATACTGTGAATATTCATTTTGACACAATGGGGCCTAACAAAATTTAATACTCACGAAAAGAAGAGTATTTCGCCATGAACAAAGAAGTTGATTTCGTCAACCAATCTCAGCATACATACCTGAAACAAAAAATACAATGTAAATATTTTTGTACAAAGATAATGACAGAAATAAACAGGACAGACATGAATCACCAATGATCACTCAATATAAATTTTACGTACACATAAAATAGACTGGTCCAAAAAAATGTATACACTTTTGACATTGAATATATTTGGAACGGGGAGACATACGGCTGTCATTCTTGCCTGCCATTTCCATTGAATGTTTTCTTACATGTTTTTACGATTACGTGTTCAAAGTGGGTTCCATTAGCAGCTAATAAACGTCGATGCGGCAAAATTTTTTTCGACACCTCTGTATATTAATAAATGAATTATTTCCGCCTCTTCCTACAAATGGATGCTTTGAGGATACATCCGTCAACTTTTGTTGAAGTTCATGCGGCCTGAATGCAAATACAGTCAACTCCGGTTATAGTGAACTTTGATCTAGTGAATCCTCGGTTATAGTGCACTTAAGTCACTGGTCCCGTTTCAATTACACTACAAATAAGCATAAGAATATTCGGTTATTAAGAACCTGAACCTCGGCTATAGTGAACGTAGGAAGTAAGTCATGGAAATTAATTGGATCTCGTATGTTATTAGGCTATTGAAAAGGCCTTCCGAGAGTAGGATGGTATTCCAGCAGTGCAAGAGGCATTGAAAGGTGCCAAGACTGCTTTACCATACTTAGAGGCAGAGGACCATGCAGAATCAAGTGTGGAGATTGCACGAACTCTAAGAGAAGGATCTAATGAAAAATGTACCGAGTACACAATTGAAAATAATTGATTTTCTACATACAAATAAATATATTGAATATTCAGTTCGTGCTGTAATGAATTTTGCTGTACATTAATAAAATCAATTATTAAGGAGAAATTCCATTTAATTTTGACATCATCGGATATAGTGAACTTCGGACATAGTGAACCAAACATGTTACTCCCCAGAAGTTCACTATAACCGGAGTCGACTGTATACTACAAGAAGAGTGGTCTTCAATAGAAAATTATTGCAAAATGCGATTTTGGAAAACATTGTTATGCCATTTTTCTCGATAAAAATATCAGCCTTGGGTAGAGAAGACAAGGACAAGGACAGATCTATGGTTTCATTTTAAAACTAAGGAACAATGGCCATGATGAATGAATACAAGCTTGCTAGTGTGCTCATAAAACGGCCCATAGAAGTTAATGAAGAGATGCTCCATTTTATGTTGTAAACCGTTATCATCTAACTTCTCTCTGTTGCCAGTGAAACACGCTATTGCACTGTGCCTACGCGATGTGGAGAAACAAGGCCATGAGTTGAATTGACCATCCAGATCGCGTGATATGCCCTTTTAGGAAAAATGTGGAACGCATTTACGATGCATTTGACATAATTATCTGTTGACATAAGTATTGAAGCAGTTGCGCACCCGGCAATGTAGAAATTCATGATACAAAGACGATAGTATTCTAAAACTATGGACAAATTTCGAAGACTTCAATATCACTCAATAAAGTGGACACATTTTTAAGATTCAACGATTATAATTTAGTCTAAAGAGAATTTCTAATGTGGTAAGCAATTTTCTCCTTTTCCGTAACAGATCAAATATATTACCAGCATTTTAAAAATATATGGTGAATAACAAAACGATGTGTGAAACTATTAATCAAATGTCTGCGTACTATTTACGTAATTTCACGGAGTTTGTTTTTTAATAAGTAGCTGTGAGAAAAATAAAAAACGCGAGTGGTATTTGAAAGGCAAAAACAAGTCTCCAAAAGCGCAAAATTAATTATTGAAACAATGGTAGGGAGGCCATTGCTTGAATCAAATTATTATGCGTCCGATAGTCACGTGGTTGTTCAACTGTATATGTGGATACATTTATTTTGAAACATTTGCTACATTTGCTAAGCTTTACTGAACTCACTGAAAGAATACAAAAATTGAGATATTGGGGAAGAAGAGACCCTTAATAGTATATGAAAACATATTTCCAAGCTGTATAATATGTTTATTTATAGGTTGCCATTTACTGGTTGATTTTCACATGGAAAGCAGCACGGCTCTGCGATTCCTAACATGCGACGCGTCTTCATTGTCCCCCAACCATATGTGTGTCAAAGTAATTTTATTCACGATACAAAACGAAATAAAACACTTTAATAATGGAGTATTATGCCCTTCTTACAAATAATGCATTCCTTTATAAACCCTATTTTAAATATTGCCCCTTGATTTGAATTTGATTGCCACTTTTGAGAACAGTCGAACACACCTCTCTTATCCTATTTCAATATTTCTCTTACTATGAGTGTAAAGTGACCTACTTCTCGGCACTTCTGAGAGCTGTGAAAAGTTGCATCCTTCTCTTAGTATCATGCACAGATCGCAGTCCATTCAATATGGGGCTGCGCAGTAGCCATGCGTCGAGCCCCACAGAAGCGAAGCTGCTAATGGGTACACGTGTCACGAAGCTGCGAACGATCGAAGAAAATTCCTGATAAGATTTTTAATTTCCCAGTATTTAAATGAAATATTAAAGCCAGCGTGATACTAACTCTGTGATATCAGCTCCGTGATTACGCCTCCAGAAAGTACATATTAACAACATTTTTTCAACAAAGAGGAACTGAACAAAATTAATGTACAAACTTTTTAATGAAATAAATGTAGTTTTGTAAGTCACGGAAAATGATCCCGACTTCTAACGATTCGTCTACAAATTCCCTGCTTTTCCTAAATTCTCTAATTTTTTTCACGGTACTCCAGGTTTTCCAGAAAATGGCCACTTGTGCACAGATCACAGCCTCCCTTCAATGTGGGAACTTCGCAGTAGCTACGCGTCGAGCCCTACAGAAGCGAAGCTGCTAATGGGCAGACGTGTTGCGAAGCTGCCACCGATCGTTCGTAGAAGATACCTGTTAAGACTTTTAATTTCACAGTATTAAAAATCATTAAAGCCAGCCCCATACTAATTGATCAGCTCTTTAATTTTGCCTCTAGAATCTACAAATTAACAATATTTTCTCAACAACAACAAAATTGAAGAAAAATAATGTACTACTGTTATTAAGGAATGACGTGTAGTAGTTTTATAAGTCCGAACATATTGCTGACTTCTAACGATTCTTGTACAAATTTCCTGCCTCTTTCCTGATTTTTCATGGTTTTCCAGAAAGTGGCCACTTGTCCACAGATCACAGCTTCCCTTCAATGTGGGAACTTCGCAGTAGCTACGCGTCGAGCCCCACAGAAGCGAAGCTGCTAATGGGCAGACGTGTCGCGCAGCTGCGAACGGTCGTGTCGCGGAAAATGGGCAAACAGCAACTCAATGTTTGCGAAGAGCTCCTGCGGCCGGCTGGGTACGTGGCCATCTGATGCCCTGCCGAGTCGTTTGGGAAAGTTGAACGAACGTTGAGCCAACGCCGTAACGCCATGAGCACGTTCAACCCCATGCTAATGACACCCACGAAAAACACAGCGTGTTCAAAGAACCTAGATGGGGGTAGATGTGTTGCGCGGGAATTCCATATATAATTTTCGCACTAGTGTCCTGAAAATTTAGGACACGAGATATTACAAAAATATCACACATAATTATACTTTCGCAAAGGTTATATATTCAATGGTACAGAACTCGCATCTCTCTAGTTTTGATTATGCCTGATAGCATTTAACAGACTACATTTTTCATATATATTTGTTTATACTGCTTCCCATCAACGTCTATCAGTTCTCTTTTCTGTGTGTTCTTCAGTTCTATCGTTAGCTGGTTCCAATGACCTGCATACTCCTAAGAGACGATGGAATCGGCGAACATTATAGGTAGCCTTGTCGTCTCTTCTGCAAAATACGTGGTTATTGTTGTTGTTTCAGTAACTCTGGGAAGTATTGTTTCGCAGAAAAACATCTCATACATCGATGTATCAAGTCCTGAATAATACCACAAAGGACATAAAAAAATTGCGACCTGTCTCCCAAAAGAATGAGATCTTACCTTATCGTGACCAACCGACAGTTCCAATTGTAGAAAACACAGAAAACCCGCACGATCACGAAATTCAAAAAGGATATTGTGTGCCCTTGACAAATCCCGTTCGCGATCTTACCAGCGTACGATCAAAGGACACGAACGGAAATCTCTTTGAACCGGTGGTCCTGAATGGACAGCATGTCTCTCCCATCGTGCATCCGACTTCCTCGGCCCACATCCCCAGCGCCGCTTCAAAGGACATCCACGCGGAAATCTCACCGCAGGATTGGTCTTCAATCGCCGTCGTGTCCCGCAGGCCTTCATCCCATCCCGCCCCGCTCCCGCGTCCATTGTGCCGGAAGCACAAAGCGCCGCGCAGGCCAAATGCCGTGCGACCTGCGCAACCTTTCCCCTGCGGGCGCCACGCCGCCACAGTGGGCTGGCGTTTCAAGTCCGCGACAGAGAAGATCTACTCAGATTGACTGATTTATTTATTTAGTTAGTTATTTATTATTGGGTTTAGGGGTCCTTCAACTGGAGTTCATTGAGACCTATGAGTGATGAATGATAAGCGAATGAACAATTGAAAATGATATAATGAGGTGAATAACGAAGGATTTTGATTGATTTATTAGTGACTCCAGGCGCGTCAACTACCAAGATTATTAGCCCCGTCAGTGTAGAGCATGTTTTTATCGCGGGAGGTGGCTGTGATCTTACGCAGGCCAAATGGGACCTACGCAAACTTTCCCCTGCGGGCGCCACGTCGCCACAGTGGGCTGGCATTTCAAATCTGCGACAGAGAAGATCTACTCAGATTTATTTATTTATTAAAATTTATTTATTTATTTATTGGGTTTAGAGGTCCTTCAACAACTGGAGTTCATTGAGACCTATGAGTAATGAATGATAAGCGAATGAACAACTGGAAATTACATAATGGGATGAATGATGAAGGATTTTGATTGATTTATTAGTGACTCCGGAAGCATTAACTACCAAGATTATTAGTCCCGTCAGTGTAGAGCATGTTTTTATCGCGGGAGGTGGCTGTGATCTTACCCCGCTGGATGGCTAAATTCGGCGTTGGGAAAACACCTTATGCCCACGGTAGGGCTTTTTCCCAACCAGGAATCTCCCACCAGCGCGGCTTCGTCCCAGCTGGGACAAACTGTAAGCTCCCGACTGATCTCCCGGCATGTGTGGCAGTGCATGTAAGCGTATGTGTAAGCAAGGGGTGAGGGAAGACAAGGAAGAAGGAGAGATCGGGCGCGGTTCGTGTCCCGTTTGTTAGGATACTGCTCCGGCTTTCGCCAAGACTACCGATCAGAGCAGCCGGCCGCTAGTTTTTTCCTCCAGGCATCAGCTGAATTTGACCTAGCTAGCTTTGTACCTAGAGTAGAAAATCCTTCATCGTCGGTACTCTAACCATAGGACCTCCCTGCCAGAGGCACTGCATAACCTGATGCCCTGAGCGACCTAACCCGGTGAATGATGATGGAGAAATGGTGAAAAGAGAGGCAGGGGAAACGAGAGAATATCGAAGAAACGTGCCGAGATATCGCTTTGTTCACAAGGATGTGCCAGGGATCGAACCAGAGTCCCGGTGGTGGAAGGCGTACGCATTAGCTCTTAAGCCACAAGCCCTCCTCCTCGTAAGAAATCAGTTTCAGGTCTTCTTTTCGACTTAGGCTAATAGTATGTTTTCAACCTTCTGATTCACTTCAGTTCTTCCAAAACCTCCCTCACAATCTCGCCTTTTCAACTCTCGCGATACGCACAATTCTGGGACAGTTCATCATACATTCTGTCAATTTTCTGCGTGTTCAATCAGTTTTCTGCATTCTTCATGCTTTTGTTTCCCAACTTCATATATTTTTCACATTGCACTTATTTCTTACGTGCTCATACATTCTGGCAATAAACATCACATTGTGTATTAGATATCTAACATACAAATTTATTATTTCCGTCGATTAGTGTGTGAATTATTAAATTGCTTCTAGTAATTATACCCTCGTTGCATACGAAAGAGATGGGGTTTGAATTGCCGCGAAACGATTTTTTAACTTCTTTTGCGACAGTCCAAGTCCAGGCCAGGCCTGTGTCTAGGCCAGTGAGTACGTACATGTTTTCTTGAGCCCCGGAATACTTACTCCCACTCCTTTGCGAACATTAGATGAATTAAGAATAAATGATAGCGACGAGCACTGTGGACAAAATGTGATAAGCAGATATGTTCGCTCCCGTGAAATAGAAATTATTTTGCATCTAAAAACAAACTACAAATTTCTTAAAAAATTCCTTATGTCAAAATAATCAGACTCTCCCTCCTCTCGTAACTACTGAAGCGAGGGCTCAAGAAAACGTACGCATACTCAATATCCTATAGTTTATTCTTATATCTTATAGTTTTATCTTACCTTATAGTAATCTCATATTTTTAATACGGCATGAATGTCATCTTTTCAACAGTTGGGGGGGGGGGTCGGGATCATCGGAGAACACCTTCCAGAGTTCCCAATCATTTAGTTCTCCACACGGTACGTCACCGAGTCGCACTTATAATTTACAAAGTGTATCGGCGCACCGCCATCCTGAAACCTCGGCACTCAAGGATTTTCTTGTGCCTGGTGCGTGAGTCGTGTAAGTGACGTGGCTGACCCACATGAGCCAGCGGCAGCGGCGTGTCCCACAACCGCCAGCTGGCTCCCATCTGACCACGCGGCCTAGAGGGGCGGCGGTAAATCTACTTTTATGGCGGCGGGCGCCGCCGGGCGTCGAACCGGGGGCCCCCGAGGCGCGCCCCCGCTGAATTTATCGCCGATAAACGCTCGCAATGCGCGGCTCTGGACGGGCAAAGAGGCGGCTGCCGGGCACGATGCCGGCGGAAGGCAGGCTTGCGGTCCAGATGCACGTCGGCAGCACTTGAGTGCAACACTGATCTGGTGTTGGCCTTCCAGAAGCATGAGCATAGTACTTGAGTATGATATTGACCTGGTGGTGTGATGTCTCCCATAAGCAGAAGCAAAGTACTTGAGCTCGATATTGAACTGGTGGTTTGAGGCCTCCCAGAAGCATGAGCATGGCACTTGAGCTCGACATTGAACTGGTGGTTTGAGGCCTCCCAGAAGCATGAGCATAGTACTTGAGCTGGACATTGAACTGGTGGTTTGAGGCCTCCCAGAAGCATGAGCATGGTACTTGAGCTCGACATTGAACTGGTGGTGTGATGCTTCCCAGAAGCATAAGCATGGTAACATTGAACTGCTGAGCTGCTGTCTCCCTCAAGCACATACTCAACTTTGATCCGTTGGTGAAGTGTTGTCGGTACTGCATATTCAACTCAGTTTAGTCATATTTGTCGTCCTTATTGTAAAGATGGCGTCAATTGAAGTTATTGTATTCAATGCGAAGAGAAGATTCAGTTCGCGTGTTTGCTGATGGTTTTCCGACACAATTTTATAACCCTATAACTTCACAATAATTACTTAATAATATTTCAATACTGCGCTCTTTCGATGCTGCTCAAATTAATTAAAAAGGTTCCAAAGCTTTTCGAACCAGACTTACGTCATATCGCACATAACATTTTACAATCGTAACATCTTATAATCGTGTACAATCGTAACATTTTACAATCGTTTTGCATCCCTTGTATTTTCTATTCATTCAAACCGTTTTATTCATTCGCTCCTATTAATTACGTAATCAGTCATTTACTCATTCATATTACTGCATCCATTGACATAATTTCTTATATTATTTCAAAGATATCATTACATATACTATTTTATGCGTTCGTATCATGTCAATCATTTGTTCTTTCTTACTTTATTATATCTTCTTTTTCATTCATTCACTCACCAATTTACATATTATTCCAGTCACAATCGGTGATCTTATTATGACATTCAATTACAATCATAGTAAAAATCCATTCCATGTATTCATTCATTCCGACGTTCAACCATTCATTGTCGCGACTGCGCAAGAGGGGGCGCGGATGTCAAGACCTCCGAGGCGGGCGGGCGGGCGGGCGGGCGGGCGGGCGGGCGGGCGGGCGGGCGGGCGAGCAGCTGGATCTGCATGCGGCCTCTCGCGGTAACAGGTTGGCCCAGCCCGGCCCAGCCCGGCCCGGCCCGGCCCGGCCCGCGCGGCGTCGCCCGCATTTGTCGGCAATTTGTCTCGGCGGATAAGGCGGGCGGGCGGGGTGTGTGCGCGCGCCCGCATGCATTGTGCACCGAGAGCAACCGTGCCCGCCCGCCGCCATCCGTCTTGCTCCGAGCGCTGCCGAACAGCGCGATCGCCGACGCAGTGCCATGCGTAGCAATTACGGATGCGACGTCCATGTGGGGGATTTCAAAACATACATGGTTTTATAACATGATCGATGTGTTTAACGTCGATTTTTTTAAGCCGATATTCTCTTTAACTTCGATGTTTTCTGTTGGATGTTTTTTTGAGGTCGATATTTTTAACATGAAAACAAATTCTGTAATAATTTTCAGATATTCCTAAATTGAATATTCTTCAGAAAGTGACCAAGTTTGAACATAAAAAAATCGATTTTTGGACAATAAATAACTGCATATTATTATTATTATTATTATTATTATTATTATTATTATTATTATTATTATTATTATTATTATCATTATTATTATTGGATTATCTAATCAGATAATATACGTTTTGTTAATTTTTATAATCTTTTTTTACTTTGTTTTGCCACTTACATTGCGATTAGAAATAGTAATAAACCAGACCAATTTCAAATTAAATCCCCCCCGTGTACATCAATGGTCACTAATCCAGTTATTAAAACTTCAATGTTGAATGTTTAGAACCATCGATGTATTTTGTCGATGTCCCTATAGGAATGCAAAGAGGTGTCTCCAGCCGGGCAAGCCGTGGATGGGAATGGAGAAAAAGGGTCATGGATCACGAAGAGTTGTAAAACGATCTGCACACGCGGAGGTCTAAATGCAGAAGTCTCCCAAAACATTGATTCATAATATTGATTGATTGGTTGATATTTCTAGGCACGTCAACTGTTATGGTCAATAATCTCGTTAGTGAAGTGAATGTTTCATCTCGGGAGATGGCAATGATTCCTTCAAGCGCCGACCTACACACATCTACGTGTGGGGATTTCATCCTCCAGATATCTCTCCCAGTAGGGCACCGCTTCAGCTGGGAAACGCTCTAAGTTCCCGATATGTGTGGTAGAGCACGGTAGTGTACATGTATACTTCGGGCAGAAAATGGTCAAATATCGAACAAAAAGGGGAAGTAATCACACCGCCCAAAATACAAGACAATTCCAAAGAAAAGAATAAAATTTTACAAAAATGCCAGATCTTGCATTACCTGTATTCAGAGGCGCACCCTGGATTCTTCTCGTGGGGGGAAGAGGTATGATGTTCAGCCAAATTTACGTTTTCTTGCAAATAATTTTTATATATACAATGAATATAATATTTTTGTTGACTTATAATTAGTTTTTTATAATGTAAACAACTTATATATTAAATCACATTCGTTAGTAGAGAAAATTAGTGGAAGCTATTTTTTTGACATTTATCATTCCTCATTAGCTTCTTGAGCGGAGAGGATTTCTTTAAATAAAATAGAACCTTTTAGAGTACACATTCCTAATTTAATAAAACATGTACTCAATTTTGTTCTTATGGAAACAAGAAAAAATAACTTCTTTAATTTTACCCTAATTCCATCAATATGTTGGAACATTATTCGAACGCCAAGAAGGAGGTCGCTGAGGTGTCTCCATCAGTGACTTGAGCCCCAGCAACACCATTACGTGTAATTGAAAAGCAAACTGCACCCGAACGAAACCTGAATTGGGTTGCTGCTATTCGTCTTGCTGCGACAGCCCCGCGCAAAGCCACTCGTTCATCACCCGCTCACCCAGGGCTCTGCAGTCGCGGCGAGCGAGCGCGACGTTTCGGCGCGGCACAGGACCCGTCTGCTCGTTCTGCCCCTACTCGTCATCCTCCTCCGTCCATCCTCCATCACTTAACCCCTCATCCTCCTCTTCCAGTTAACCCATCCTCTTCTTTCTACTCCTACTCCTCGTCCAGTTTACCCTTCATTCTCCCTTTCCTCCTCCAGTTAACCCATCATCTTCCTCCTACTCCTTCAGTTAACCCCTCATTCCCTTCCTCCTCCAGTTAACCCCTCATTCCCTTCCTCCTCCAGTCAACCCATCTTCTTCCTCCTCCAGTTAACCCAGCCTCTTCCTCCTCCAGTTAACCCAGCCTCTTCCTCCTCCAGTTAACCCAGCCTCTTCCTCCTCCAGTTAACCCAGCTTCTTCCTCCTCCAGTTAACCCAGCTTCTTCCTCCTCCAGTTAACCCAGCTTCTTCCTCCAGTTAACCCATCTTCCTTTTCCTCCTCCTCCTCCACCACCAGTTAACCCATCCTCTTCCTCCTATTCCTCCAGTTAACCCATCCTCTTCCTCCTCCAGTTAACTCCATCATTCTTCTTCCTCTCTCCCCCTCATTCTTCTCCTCTTTTTTCTTCTCTCCCCTGTATTCTTCTTCTTTCTTCCCCTCTCTTGTCCATCCAAAAGCGTACAGCTCTTTCACAAAAGCGGGGTTGCTTTGCGCTAAGTGTATTCGGGAACCCCTGAGCTGTGTCTCTGCGAGTCGTGTCCTTTTTACTTTCTCGCTGCGGAGTAGAGAGAAAGTAAACTTTTTTCGGTGTCTTCCTACAACTACAATGATGAAGATTGAGATTTTTACCCTTACTGAAATCTGTTCCATAAATATAGATTTTTAAATAAGGTCATATACAATTTTCGAAAATTTGAATACTTTTCGCGTAATTTTGTAGTACGTGCTGTTTTAGTGCCACTAGTTCCATTAGCGCTGGTTTTCCTATACTCGTTGGCGCTACGTTGGAACAGAGAAGAGGTGTTTGATTGATCAAAATCGAGTCGAAAGTCTGACACTGAGAAACAAAAATACGAAAATAAACTTTAAACGTGAATTCGGTGCCCCATAGGAGCTTTGAATTCCAATGAATTTGCTTAGAAACCGGTTTCCAAAATTAAAAGAGAAATAAAACTTTTAATCTTACACACATCTGAGAGAGATTTCAACGCCTGGCTTCTGCCCTGCCCTTTAGATACTTCAGGGTTGAAGAGGATAGTACCCCCCCCCCTAGTGCGCTTAAAATTAGGTTACGGAATGTATTTGTAATTTAAAAGTAAAAAAAAACTACATAATACATATCCCCCCCCCCCCAAAAAAAAAAGAAAAAAAGAAAAGAAAAGTTTGCAATCTACGAGCATTTTTTACGCGTTCCATTTTGACCATTGTACTCATAAATAAATGAAATACTCAGTTTAAGGGTAGTGGGTAGTTGAACAGGATTCACTAAACGGTTGAAAATAGAAGGTGATGTCTCACCACGTACGTGTCCGCATCGGAATGAAATTCCCTTTCACTCAACTCGCACGTGTCACGCGGATCGCGAATGCTTCCTGCCTGCGCAGATGGGAGCTGCGCTACGTCTCACCCTCTCCTAGCATCCCGGGTTTCTTTCTCGCTTCGGCTCGTGACCGGCAGTGCCATAGCGACGTGTCTCTCGGATTATGATGCGAATGAAGATGACGCTTCTTGCGCTGAAGAGGTTAATTGAGTCGACACCACACGACTCCGCTCGGCTTCCGTGGAATGAGTCATTGCGAGTCACGGAATTAGGGCCGTCGCGTAGATATGTGTGCGACCTCTGTAAATTCTTACACAACGGGCTGTTTCTTTCGCGGTGACAGATGTCAACGTGCTGTGTTCCGTTTTGCCTGCTTATTAAGTAATTCTATCAAGAACTTAAGTGTAAGAATAGTGGTCCTAATTCAAAAACTTGCGTGCGTTTCCTTCCTATGACATTGCGTTGTAATTTAGTACTAATACAGACAGAACCTTCTTTGAATGGAAACTCAATAAGTAAATATTTGCCATAAGAATTTTCAATACTGAGCTAACGGAACTCTTTGAACTTAACATTTCGCGAAACTAGTGTAAATTTGAACATGTTATCACTTCGACCAAGCACGAGATGCAGACATCAGCAAGTTTTTAAAGTTAGAAAATGTAAAATTTAGATCAAAGGATATAATCTACACCTAATAGTGACCGGAATTATTTTTCTTTGGAAGAAATGTCAGCCCCTTAGTTCTCGCCCTAGGCTGGTGTCCCTTTAGACGAAAGAATACTTAGCAAAATTGACCTCGGGACAACAATAATTAATCACAAGAAAACAAAACAAATAAAAAAAATCCAACTAAACTAAGTATTTTACGAATCATATGTGGATGCAAGAGGTGAAAAATAATGTTCCCCGAAACACAGAGGTACCGTAGGTTTGTGAGTTGCAATACCATGTAATGTGTATTGTTCAACCTCGTGAATGTAACAAGGTAGACAAAGGCAAGCCAGAATTTGTCTCCCACACTCGTCGAAAACCAATTCCACCAATTCATAGTTGTCCAGAAAATCTAGAACTGTTCTCCATCCTTGATCACCGATATTTCTTTAGAAACATAATTTAGAGGGAAAGGAGAAATAAGAGAAACACTACGTATTGATAATTTGAAACCCGTAAATTCAATATAATTATATTTTTCTTTACTTTCGCAAATTCCAAACATCATTTCTCTGCCTTGTGTGCGATTCACCTCGACGTGCGAACAGACAGAAAGTGTTATGAATCATTACAACGCAGCTCAACTCCATTAATGAAGCGATGACGAACTTCCCAACTCCAGCGGCCCGTGATGTCATCACTCACAGGCGGTAACAAAGGGGTCTGCAAGAAGCGTAACAACCCTTCTCCCCGTTCCTCGGCTGCTTGCGGTTCCAGATTGCCCCTCTTCATTTCCTCCGGCCCCGCTTTCTTGTCGTTACCCCGGGTAATGACGCGGAGAATTCGAACGGATAAGAAGTGCGGTGATAATGATCTCCGGGTAATGCCCGACTTCCACTCTCAGATACACCGGTGGAAGATGCATGAGCGCAAAAAAATGTGAGTGCGGTTTGGGCGTAATGCATGGCGACGGTAGACTACAGACCGATCGGTTGAATTCAACCGCAGTTCATTCCGATTTTGGATTTCCTAATCTGGAAGTCTTGAAAAAGACGGTAGACATTTACAGATTATGCGTTGTCAAAAACCAACAACAAATAAACTCAAAAATGTTGATATCGCAGTGAGTCAAAAGATTAGTTCATTTTCACTTTTGTTAGTGTTCATGTAATGTATTTGATATTAAAACTCTCAAGTGTAAACAAATATACTACTCTCTCTAGTGAAAAATATAATTTATTTTGTAAAGGATGAATCGTTCTTTTCGGTCACGAATCTTTTACTGCCAGTTGTTCAGAAAAGTTTTGTAATTTGAAGACACATTATGTATAGCATCAGAAAGAAATATTGAGGCTCTCCAACCGCGGTGAAAGATATTTCGTGCTCCTTGGACTCACGTGACAAAGTGATCCCTGAGGCATATTTTCCCAACTACATTTCTAAAGTATATGAAAAATATTGTAAGGGAAAGGACGTGTCCAATTTGCGAAAATACAACCACAGGTGAACGCGGAGGAAGTAGGATACGAAAGAACGAACATAAAAAGTAAATGAACAAGCACAAACTCTTCAAGGGTAGAATCTTATCAATATATTTTAATTAAATTATACAGTCACAAATGAGTTTACTTTATTGTCTTTACATACAATTTTTTATTCGTGGAAAGTATTTTATTACTCAATAACAAAAGAAAGGACAGTTTAACTTACAAATGAATGAATGAATGGGAAAAAAGATTTTGTGCACCCTCATACTTTAAAGCACTATCGATCTTCTGTGCATGCCCAGTTCAAGTTTCGCATCACTTTTGAGGATCTGAGCCTGCGCAGAAGATCGATAGACGATCCACTAAGACAGGCACAAACTCTATAAAATAACTCGCTTGGGGCGTTAAGTAATTATTTTTTTATTGCAATACGACCGTTGTATCTTCTTATAAAAGATTCAACAGTATCGATACCGTATTTATCGCAACATCCCTACTAAAAGTAAGTCTATTCCGCGCACATTCCGAAGAAGCCGAGGCCCCAAAAGCGCGGTCGTCGTCCTGCCTCGCGCCGCGTCCCCACCCCGCCCCCGCCCCTCGCCGCCGCCGATTTGTTCCCGACCCCGTTCCGTTGCTGGACCCATTCATGGGGCGGCCGCCGCGACGCGACCGTGACTTGCTCAAACGCGCGCGCGCGCCGGCAGACCCCAACAGACGCCTGTGTGAAAGCGGCCGCGCCGCGCCGCACCGCACCGCGAAGAGTGGCTTTTCCTTGTACTACGTCGTCTTCTCCGCCCTTCCCCGCCACAGGTCGCCCCGTCGGGGTCCGTCCCGCCATCCGTCACACGACGCCTACAGCAAATCCGCCCCTGTTGTCGGGATGCTCCAAGTCGCCCCGCTCCACCACATTTTTCCCGCACCGCACCACCCCGCCCCCTCCGCTCCGGAAAGAACCAAACTCGTACCTCGTCTCGGACTATTCCAAATCGCTACAAACGGCCTCTAACGCTCCGGGCAGATTCACACAACCAAACCCCTCCATGTACCGGGCTGCTCCAAATCGCCCCGCCCCACCAAGCCAGGTCCGCCGCGATTGGGGTGCTCCAAATCAGCCCGCTTCGCCTATCGCTCCACAAACCGAACCGCACTACCTGCTCTGCCCCGGACAGAATCACCCTCCCATGTGCTACTTCAAATCGCCCTGCCACGCCCCCTCTGCTCCGAACTGATCCATCCCATCCCTCTCCATTCCATCCCTCCTCTCTCCGCCCAGCTCCCAAGTCGCCTCACCCCGCCCTCTCCGTTCCAGACAGATCCACCCCTCCCCTCTCCATCCTAACTACTCAAAATTGTCCCACTCCGACACATCCCTTCACGCACCCCTCCGCTCACTCCAGACCACCCCAATCCTGCCACCTCCACCGCCACCTCGCCTGCTCTATCCCGCTCCGCCCCACATCACCTTCCTCCGCTCCACTCATCTCCGCCCCACGCTGGCCCCCTCCCTTCTCGCAGGACGTTTCTTCGTCCTCAAGCGCCGTTTCGCGACCGACGACTTGTCAGCGTCCCTCCTGAAGAAGGGGCGCGTTCAAGCGAATGCCACTCCGCCGCACAATTCATTCCAAGACTCCCACGCGCCTCCCTTGGCTGAAAGCGCTCCGACGCGCTAACGTTTCGCCTCCGAGTGGCCCGCTCGGTCGCAAATATGGTCGTCGTGCGAGCTGAAAGAGAGTTCGCGGCGAAAATCGGAACAGGAAATAGAATGGACCGCCGACCTGGATGGCCGAGGGGGCTAAGAGCGAGTACCGACTCAGCGCTTCGGTCCGATGGGTCGCGGGTTCGAGTCCCGCCTTGGGCATGGCTGTTTGTCCCTTGACTTTGTATGTATGTGTTGTCGCGGAGGGCCTCGCGTTCTGCTGACCCCAGATCAGAGGAGCCCGTAAGTGTGTTGGTGTCTAGTGTATGGTCGAATATGCGTCCCATCGGGGCGAAAAGGGTAACCGGCTGTTGGCTGGATAAAAGCCCTAGATAAAAAAAATAGAATGGACCACGAATTACGGAGATTATATTACACTAAAATTTAAACATTAAATTTGCCATTTCTCTTGTTTCTTTACGTTAAATAATTAATAAATATAAGAAAGTTCTATTTCGTTCTCCGTTATACGTATTTTTCTATACGTAACCCTCGCCGCCGTTCTCAAATGAAACGTCCTTCGTAATCTCGAAAGACTCCGGTGAGATCGACGATGCGATCGGCTGTGTCGGATCTGGTCTATTGCGTAAAAGACAAACATATTACAGTCATACCTCACTATTTAGAACCTTTATTAGAATTGAGAAGCAACGGAAAAAAACTGCAGCAGCCAACTCAATGTAAAAGTTTCGCGCCCGATTGCAACGAAAGGTTGAATTTAAATTATTACAGTGTGCATTGACAGATTACAGGTATTTTACACAGTCAGATTTGAGTGTCAGCTAAATTAAAACTACAGATGTATATTATTCTTGTCATTCGTAATATAATACTTTCTGTATTAGCCACGCCTAATATAACACGATCTTAAGTGTTGTAATGTAGTCTACCGTACGGTCTATCTGCTTCATCATACTGTCGTCACCATTCAGTTCTTAGTATTGAGGTTAAAGGGTACTGCCAGATCACTGCTGTATTTGCATTTTGCATGAATGAGTTGTACCAGCAGCAACCAACCGCAAACAACGCCTCCTGATTTGATCAAATTGAAGCAGAGAGTGATGATGAGAGCAGAGACGCCAAACAACCATAATACCACGCGGCGTCTGAAGCACACCCCTGAATCAGCAGACAGAAAGAGGCAACCGCGCCACCGTCCTGGCTTGGTCCGACGCCTTCTCGCCCCCTGCCCGTTCCCCCAGCGTCGTCGCGGCCGCTTTCGCGGAGGTGTTAAGCGAGGCAGAGGCGTTTCGCGGCTGCGACGGGCGCGATTTCATGGTTGGCCCGGGCGGCCACCCACCCGCGCCGCTCGGCACGGCCTTCGAGGAAACGCCCCCCTCCCGGGAAGCGGGTTCCCAGAGGGGGGGCGGACGGACGGACGGACGGGCAGAGGGACGGGCAGAGGAACGGACAGAGGGACGGACAGAGGGACGGACAGAGGGACGGACAGAGGGACGAACAGAGGGACGAACAGAGGGACGAACAGAGGGACGAACAGACAGACGAGCGAGCAGGCGGGCCGTCAGGCGGGCAGGCCGTCAGGCAAGCAGGCCGTCAGGCGGACAGGCCGTCAGGCGGACAGGCCGTCGGGCGGGCGGGCCGTCGGGCGGCCCGTCGGGCGGCCCGTCGGGCGGCCCGTCGGGCGGGCGGGCGGGCGGGCGGGCGGGCGGGCGGGCGGGCGGGCGGGCGGGCGGGCGGGGCAAGCGGTGCTGACAGATAGCAGAGTGTGTGGGCGGGTGGTCAGATGGGTGGACCGATGGACAGTCAGATGGTAAGGTGTGAGGGTCGATGGTCTGGCGAATGGAACTGGTGGGCGGAGGGACGAGGTTAGTAACAATAATGTCTTATATTTCTACATCTCTTTGGAGCGATTGTGTTTAAAGCACTAAAGAAAACTCTTGATTGATAATTTTATATACAACTTTCAGACACTTTTTGTCGTTACCTGTCACAGCAGCACGATTTGAGAATAGTTATGATTAGCAGACTCGCTAACATTTCTCATAAATATTACAAAGATTATTTGGAGTAATTATTTAAAATTATTAATTATTTAAATTAAAAAGAATAAATAATGCAATGGAACATCAATATCTCCAACCTGAATGTTAAAAGAAAAATCGAGTTTAGCAATATTTACTGCGTTAGTTAATAGACAATAGATATTCTCTCCCTTCTTCCTTCTCTTTCTCCCTCTCCCTCTCTATTGCTCTCGCTCTCCTCTAAGTCTCTCTCTCTCGTTTTCATGCCTACATCTTTCTCTCTCTTCGTCCCTTCTCCGTATTCCTGCATTCCTCCCCCGATCCCTGCCTCTCCGTTCCCATACGCCTATCTTCTCCCCTCCCACCTCTCTCACCGCGCAGGCAAGTGACTGACACGCGTATTCATCCGCCCCGCCAGCGCCGGCGCCGCCACAACATTCCTCCGCGCGAGCAACGGGAGAAGGCCGCTTTGTTGGCGCGCGTCCCGCCGCGCCGCGCCCCGCCCCCGCCGCACACGACCCACCGCAACGCCCACGCGCCCCGCGAGACATTCGCGAACCTCTCCCCCTCCCCCTCCCCCGCCTGGAGGAGGAAGAATGATCACCGCGTCTTTCGCCCAGACGGACCCGTGTCCGGGAGCCTTACACGGACACCGAGTGGGGATTATTTTCGGGGGTGTCGTATGGCGGAGGATAAATAACCTTACAATTCCCTTCGTGGCCTTGGTCCGTGTTCGCAGCACCTACAACATGCAGTGGGTTCCCTTCTCTCGACAAGTTCCTCTGCGGTGATAAACGACAGGCGTATATCCACAGTCTGGATCCTACGGTAACGATCCACATTTTCGGGTGCAGTATCCCGAAGTCCAAAATTAGGATGATTGCACAAAGGATGTGCATCCTACGTATCCACGAGTAGAAGTCGAAAATTAGGATGATTGCACAAAGGATGTGCGACCCGTACAAAGCGCAAATGACAAATCAATGTCTATGTTATATACTGGTTAAAACACAAACGTCTTGGTGGCCAAAAACATCGTAACTAAAATTCTCAGACATTTTTATCATTCCGGAATGTTTAAAAACAATTCCCAGATCGTTTCATACCGTATTTCCTTTGAATTTAATAAAAAAATTGTTAATTTCTCTGCTCCAGATTAGTTTTGGTTAATTTCGGAGTATGTGCCAAAATTCATACATTTAGTAATTTAATTTTTGAAGAAAGCAAAAATGGTTTCTGCAGCTCTCAGGGAGACACCATCAACCGGGAGTATTACACGTTCGCCTCGTGAAATTCTTTTCGGAGGTGACAAATCACAGGTAATATTTATAGCCTTAAAATTCCCACCATGCTACCTTGGTACGTGTTGGCAAACACCTAGACGAGAATGGATGTTCCGTCTAGAGGAGAAGTTTTTCAGAGGGTGATGAATGACGGGCTGTCGAACTGTGTACTAACAGTGCCCGCCGACATTTCTCCAGCACATTAATCTCCACTCGAAATTGCAATGAACGTGTCGGAGTAATGTGCAAAATTCGAGATAGTCGAATTGTCAATATTCTGCAGCTTTTAAAAATGTGGGTTGAATTGGGAGGACAACTCAAAATTGGACAAAGGAAATACATTATATCGAAATTGTGTACCGCGACGCTAATAGAAATAATCACACTTTCTTTTTTAAAACTTATGTTGTATTAAATGATTATGTTTAGGGGCTCTGACATTAAGAAATGTTGATAAAATAAACAGATAAAGGCGACAATGATGTCAAGCTGAGTAATGATAAAGGAATGGTTAAATGAGACAGGGGAAACGGGAGAACCCCGAGAAAACCTACCGGGATCTCTTGTTGACAGGGAATCGCACATAGACCCAAGCGCCGTAAGAGGTATTTGCTAGCCATATTACGCCGAAGGTCCCCCATATATTTCCATACATCATATCTTATTCTTTCTTAATTCTAAACAGTTCTTTCGCCTAGAATTTAACAGGTATTCTGACGGCGGATTGTAACAACAAATATGCTGCAATGATGGCGAGAGGACTGCGCGTGTAGGAGTAGTCAAGTTTCGTTTATGGCAGTCTTCCCCGTTGTGTGAGGGATGCGACGAGGGGCAAAGGAAAAGGAGAGGAACCGAAGGAAAGTGAGGATGGTAAGAAAGGGGAAGGGAGGAGGGAGAAAGGAGGGAAGGTGAGACGAAAGGAGGATGGAAATTATGGGACGAGAGGGGAAGGAGGGGACAAGAGGGAAGCGGAGAGAGGAAGAGAAGGAAAGGGACGATGGAAGGAGAGGGAAAGGGAGAGAACGAGGTGAAGGAAGGAGGAAGGGAGGATGCGAAGGTTGGTCTAAGGGTCGAAGGAAAGGTCGATGGGAAAGCCGCAGAAGAGAGGGAAGGGGGAGGAAGGAAAGGAGGGAAAGAGTGGGAGGAAGGGGGAAGCAGGGGGGCTGGGCGGCAGAGTTGGCGAGTGCTCATAGAGTCTGCGCTCGCCCGCTGCGCTGGAAACTGCGCCGCTCGGCAGGTGGCAGCGGCGGCGGCGGCGGGAAAGCGAAGGAGAAAGCCTTTCGCCTCTCGCAGACGCTCTCGCCGCCAGCGTCCTCAGGCTACGCGCAGAAATGCGCCACACGGCCGCCAGAGGGCGCGACAATCAACCAAGCAGCAATAACATACGTTCCGAATACTTTGGAGGTGTTTCTAACGAGAAAACAATTGATGTTATAATAACAATAATAAGAATAATAATATTAATAATAAGAATAATAATATTAATAATAATAATAATAATAATAATAATAATAATAATAATAATAATAATAATAATAATAATAATAATAATAATAATAATAATAATAATAAAGTTTTACCCTCCCCTGTTCCCTACAAATGTTGTAGGGAATCGTTGAAGATGGAATGAGAATAATACAATGGAGTCTCAATGAAATTAGAGGATTTCGAATAAAAAATGAACATTCGTTAATCAGATTTTTGAGAACTAATACATTTTATTTACTCAATTTATTAACACGTTAGTTAACAAAACTGAACGATGTGGTATTCTGTAGACACATTCAAACTGTTAGATAAAGAAGTATCCGTAATGAATACATCATTACTCCCCTTCGTTCACACCGACACGTCGTCGTGACATGAACACTGCATGTGCCGGTATCAAATTGGGTCTGTTCACTTGGATTTGAGTGAATCACAGTTCGCAATACACCAGATGGTTTGATGGATTTTTTTTTATCGACAGAAGGTAACAAAATGCAATATCCACGACAACTTGGATGCCCGTAAAACAAGCCTTCCGACCTTGATACCGCGAAAGGTGGCTCAGTGCATTAACTCATGCCACTGCAGCCCCTCTGACCGGGAGGTCCTAGGTTCCAGTCCCGACAGTGACAGAATTTTCGATTCTGGCTTGTTAGCTAGGGCGAATTCAATCGCTGTCTGGAGGAGAATTCTAGCGGCCAGCTGCTTTGATTAGAACTTTTCCATGGTTTCTCCGATCAACACCAGGCGAATGCCGGAGTAGTACCCTAACAAAGGGGCCACAGACCGCACGCGATCTTTCCTTCCTCTTCCCTGTCCTATCCTCACGTCCTTCACACACACATTAACATACACTACACTACCACACAAGCCTGGAGACAGTCCGGAAGCTTCGGGCTTGTCCCGGCTGGGGCGGTGCCGCGCTGGTGGGAGAGTCCTGGTTAGGGGGAACCCCACTAGCCGACGGAAGGTCGGCGCCGGATCTCGCCATCCAGCGGGGCAAGATCACCGCCATCTCCTTCAAAAGCATTCACTTCACTTACAAGACTAATGATTTTAGCAGTTGACTGAAAATCAATCACTAACATCAATCACGCAATCACTAAAAATCAATCAATCAATCGACCTTGATCTCCAAGCGCACCCCACTCTCCCTCACCGTGTCTTGGAGCATCGGAGCGAGCAGCGCACGTCTCCCAGCGCCCACTTTCCAGCTTCCGCGCGCGCCGGGCCGCGCCGGGCCGGGCCGGGCCGGGCCCCGCCCCTCCACCCAGTGACCAGGTGACCCCGCGCAGCCGCCGAATCCAGGTGGCCGCGCGCGGCGATCGCTTTCGCTGCGCGGACCGCTCGCGCCGCTTCATTAGCAGCCGCCCCGCGCGCCGCTGCGTGCGCAGAAAGTAGCCGTTCGCGCGTCGCTGGGTAACCACTCGACCGGGGGCATCCGCAACGGGGTTACCTCGTGTAGTTCAGAATACTTAAAACAGTTTCACATGAGTTGGTGTCGATAGAAACGTCGAAACTAATATACCGAATGCTGCTCATGGTGTGATCGCTTTTAGAGATGTGAATATAGCGGTGTAAATTCAATTGACATGTAGAGGAAGGAGAATCGATTGGAGTCGGGGAGAGAGCGGTGTACCGTAGAGTGTGGAGCAGGCGAGCGTTTTGGAGCGGCTGGGCAATATGGAGTGAAGAGATGTGTTTGGGAGGATGGTCAGGCGGGGTATAGTTGGTGGGAGGTATGTGGGGGAGCGGACGGGCAGTGTGGACAAGGCGGGTGTGTGGCTGGCTGGCTGGCTGGGTGTGTGAGAGAGGAGAGGGGACAGAGGAGACAGGAGAGAGAGAGAGGGGGGGAGAAGAGATAGGAGAGGAGAGGCGAGGCGGGGACGGCGGGCAGTGTGCCATGGGTGTGCCGTAGGTGTGCAGTGTGGTGGGCGAGGGTGGAGCAGGCTCGGGGTGGTGCGGGGCGTGGAGGCGAGGCGGGGCACTGGCGTGGAGGCGAGGCGGGACGGGACGGAGCGGAGTGGGGCGGGGCGGGGCGGGGCGTGGAGGCGAAGCGGGACGGGACGGAGCGGAGTGGGGCGTGGAGGCGAAGTGGGACGGGACGGAGCGGAGTGGGGCGGGGCGGGGGTGGGGCGGGGCGGGGGTGGGGCGGGGCGGGGCGGAACGGGGCGAGGTGAGGCGAAGCGAGCGAAGTGGGCGTGCCGCCGAGGCCCCGCGCCCCCACGGGGTCCGCGTCTCGCTGCCCGTAAATGCGCCCGCAGCTAATTGAAAATCGCGGGGCGTCGCGAGCAATTGCGGCAATCAGTCGCCCCGAGGGCCGTCGCCAGTCCGGGCGCCGCCGGCAATCGGGACTCGTCGCCTCCATCCAGGGTGGCGCAGCTGGGAAGAAACCCAAAGCCACAGCACGCAACACCAAGAAACGTAGTTACGGACGGAATACGTACAGCTCCTAGAGTCCGTAAAGTCCAGCAATCACGCAGTCCAATACACAATTTATTTCCGTAATACAGTCCTCCAATTTGGAGATAACGTGACCGAACAAGAATGAATGGACGTATTTCGAATGTAAAGGCTAGCACGAATTTCGAATGTATATTATCTGCCAACCGACAATCCAAACGAATAAATGCGTTGAAGTGAAAGATGACGCATGAATTCCATTGCAAGCAAAGATAAACCTTTTAAGATTTTTTCTAAAAAATATTGTATAGCGAGAAAAGTGAACACACACGGTCGATAATCCAAAGAACCCAATCAGAGGGTTTTTTAACGCCTTGTTTTACAAACTTCCAGTGTTTCCGTTATCTGCTTTAAATCGGCCTAATGATGTAACTATAACTACGGAATCGTTCGTTAAACCGGACCGAGTAAACAGGGTCGTTTATTATAGTGGCTTCACGGTAACGTGTGCCAGCGAATACTGCACAATGAATAATAAATTTGAGAAGACGTACACTGTCCAGCTGAAATTACTCATGAAAACCTGCCAACCCGCGAAAAAAAAATCTCGTTGATCCGTTGTTCGTTTCACGAAGCGCACAGCCGGCCAGGCCAGCGCAACGGGAAGCGGCTCTCGGCCGCTGGGGGCTCCATTCAAAGGCGCCTGGGCCGCGTGACGCGCTGATTGATGGAGTGGCCTGCAGAGCGCACTCTCTCTGTCCGCGCGCGCTTTTTGCGCCAGCGACAAAAGGCGCGGCGCTGTCAGCGGGGACGGCCGCGGCGGATCCCGCCACGACGCCTCAATGCACGGCCGCTCGGCGAAGCACCGCGTAGGGCGGCGCGGGAAGAAATAAATAAATAAAAAGCAATAAAGCAAGCAAGCAAGCAATAAAGCAAGCAAGCAAGAAAGCAAGCAAGCAAGCAAACAAGAAAGAACGAAAACGAGAAAGCAAGCAAGCAAGAAAGAAAGAAAGCAAGCAAGCAAGAAAGAAAGAAAGGAAAGAAAGAACGGGCATCAAAGGTAGGGTGGGAGCTAGGCCAACGGTCGCCAAACATTGATAGTCCGGAGAACATCTGAACAATATTGAAGTATTTCATGTGTTTTTGTAATATCTTTAATATTCACAACAAATTAATAGAATTAATATAAACTAAATCAGGTTTTAAAATTGTTTAAACTAAATCATGTTTTCTTCTGTTTAACGTGAGTGTGTTTTCCATGATTTTAAAAATATGTCTAAAAAATGAGTGGAAAAAATCTATGAAATAAAAACAATGACTCTGACAAATAATTGAGTATTCAAATATATTTTTCATTAATAATAAAGAAATAACTGCTGATGCATGTTTTATTCTAACGGGTTTATTACTAAAATAGGCTACAATAATATTCTAATTTATAATCAAACCAAATTTAACCTTAGAAATGATCCTCAATATCAAATATTTTTCGCATATATCTGGGAAGAATGGTTTGAGGGGATGGGTGACGAGTGAAGACGTTAAAAAGAGCAGTGAGAGTTAGAGGAAATGATGTAGAATGAGAACCGCGAGGGAGACTGCTCAGCCTGGAGGGAGGGCCAGGGGTGTGCGAGATAGCAAATCAGGGGGCGGGGAGTAAGGGTCACATAAATAAAAGCGTGGAGCGCCCAGGGGAGACTCGGAGCTAGGGTTTCGAAGCGGGAAGATAAGGGCGGCGTGCCATGCACGCACTACTTACGGGAAAGGGAAAGGGAACTGGGGAGGTAGATTGGACGCTTAGGGGCAAGCTACAGGGCAAGGAACGGGGAGCTAGGGCCGGGGAACTAGCTGGGGCCGGGGAGCTGGGGCCGGGGAGCTGGGGCCGGGGAGGTAGGGCCGTGGAGGTAGGGCCGAGGAACTAGGGCCAGAGAGGTAGGGCTAGGGCTAGGGAGTTAGATCAGAGGAGCTACGATCGGGCAGCCAGGGCTGGGGAGCCAGAGCCGGGGAGCCAGGGCCGCGGAGGTATGGCCGAGGAACTAGGGCCAACGAGGTAGGGATAGGGGCTAGGGAACTAGGGCTAGGGAGCTAGGGCTAGGGAACTACAAGCGGGCAAGTGGGTAGAAGGTTAAAGAACGGGGATGTGGGCCTGAGCCTGAAGCTTGGTAACGGCAACGCAAAGGCAGGGACTCTCTAGCACGTCAGGCGGAACGAAACAGCGGGAGACTGTCGCGGTCAGCGGACTGTCGTCAACGCACTCGATCGCATCGGCCCACTTTCCAACGCAGGCCTACGGACACGCCCCTCGCCCCCCGCGCTGCAATTCCGCGCGACGCAGCCGCAGAACCGGAATGAAAGTGGCAGCGCTCGTCTGCGCCTTTTTCGCACCTGTTCGGCCGGAC